>BQNB010024990.1:0-54325 GCA_026074375.1 Tanacetum coccineum
CTAATTCTTCGGGTGGCAATCCCACCCTGACGTCTGAGCCGTTTACTTCCGAATTCATTTTGGAAGAAATCAAAGCTTATCTTAAGGATGGTTCGATTTCACCGGAAACTGATCATGTCGATTGCGATCAGGAGGAAGATATTTGTTTGATTGAAAAATTATTAAATAATGACCCGTTTCAACTTCATCCGATGGACCTTAAACAAAGTGAAGTGACCAAGGAAAAATCTTCAATTGAAGAGCCTCCGGAATTAGAGTTAAAAGATTTACCGTCTCACTTAGAGTATGCTTACTTAGAAGAAAATGACAAGTTACCAGTAATTATTGCAAAAGGTTTAAAAAATGATGAAAAAGAAGCTCTTTTAAAGGTGCTTAAATCTCATAAAAGGGCCATTGCTTGGAAAATCACCGACATCAAGGGTATCGACCCTCATTTTTGTACACACAAAATCTTGATGGAGGATGATTACAAACCCACGGTTCAAAGTCAAAGACGGGTTAACCCAAAAATTCACGAGGTAATAAAAAAGGAGGTCCTAAAACTTCTTGATGCCGGTATGATTTACCCGATCTCCGACAGCCCATGGGTTAGTCCAGTGCATTGTGTTCCCAAGAAAGGTGGAATAACCGTTGTTGCTAATGACACGTTTAGTTACCGGGTGGAGAGTTTGCATAGACTATAGGAAATTAAATGACGCAACTCGAAAAGATCATTTTCCATTGCCGTTTATGGATCAAATGATAGAAAGATTAGCCGGAAATGAGTTTTATTGTTTTCTAGATGGATTTTCAGGGTATTTCCAAATACCAATAGATCCCCAAGACCAGGAGAAAACTACTTTCACATGCCCGTATGGAACTTTCGCGTACCGTCGCATGCCATTTGGCTTGTGTAATGCTCCTGGTACTTTTCAATGGTGTATGATGGCCATATTTCATGATATGATCGAAAAGACTATGGAAGTGTTTATGGATGATTTCTCGGTTTTTGGGGATAGTTTTGATTCATGCCTCTCCAATTTAGAAAAGATGCTAAAACGGTGTGAAGACGAAGATCTCGAATTTATTTCTAAATTAGAGAAGTGCCACTTTATGTTAAAGAAGGAAGGGTCTGTTAGGACATAAAATTTGGAAGTCGGGAATTGAGTCGATCGTGGCAAAGTCGATGTACGCTAAAGCTCCCTCACCCAACTACCGTAAAAGGTGTTAGGAGTTTCCTAAGTCATGCTGGTTTTTACCGACTTTTTATTCCAAGACTTTACAAAATAGCAGACCTAATGACTCATCTTCTGAGAAGGAAACACCGTTTGTGTTTTCTAAGTATTGTATTGATGCTTTTGAACTCTTAATCAAGAAGCTTACCTAAGCTTCGATCTTAGTTGTCCCAGATTGGAACCTACCTTTCGAATTAATGTGTGATGCTAGCTATTTCGCGATTGGTGCGGTTTTGGGACAACGAAAGACGAATCATCTTCAGCCTATTACATTAGCGAGTCGAGTGTAAGAACATGACCGAAAGCTCAAATTCATTACACAACTACGAGAATAAAAAAAAAAAGAGGAAATAAATGGGGAGCCCCCCCGTCTAGTTTATGCTTTTGAAAAATTCCGACCATATCTTGTCTTATCTAAAAGCATAGTGTATACGGGACACTTCGGCTTTAAAATAACCTTTATGAATAAACAAGACCGGCCAAGCTGAGGCTGCCGTTGGGTGCACCTGCCTACAAGAATTTGATATCATCATCCGTGATAAAAAAAGGAAGTGAGAACCTCGCGGAGGATCATTTATCTAGACTTGAGAATCCTCATAGGGATATGTTAGAAAATAAAGACATAAATGAAAATTTTCCGTTAGAGACTCTTGGTAAAATATCTAGTGAAAATATCTCATGGTTTGCGAACTATGCAAATTTCCATGCGGGGAATTTTATCATCAAAGGAATGACAACTCAACAAAAAAAGAAGTTTTTCAAGGACATTAAACATTATTTTGGGACGATCCTTATCTTTTTCGTATTTGTGCAGATCAAATCATTCGACGATATGTGCATGGTGGGCAGAGAAGCTAATGATACCACAAAGCTTGTCATGAAGGACCACCGGGGCCATCAAAGTACCAATCTCACCGCTTTAAAAAGTATTTGATGCCACGATTTTCTTTTTTGCCGAACCATATATCGAGAAACCCATAATATGATCAAATCTGTGATACGGTCAAAGACAAGGAAAAATTTCACAACAAAAAATTGGATGCCTCAAAATGCTATTCAAGTTTGAGAAATCTTTAATGTATGATGTATCGATTTTATGAACCATTTCCGTCTTCACTGGTAATAATATACATCCTCGAAGCATTGAATATCTTTTGAAGTGGTTAATCGAAGGGCGCTCCCCATTAAATGAATGCTCGAGTTGTGGTTAAGTTTTTTTTAAAATCTCTTGACGTTGGATTCCGGGACACCTATAGCAATTATAAGCGATCGTGGACCCATTTTTTGTAATGATCAATTTGCTAAAGTAATGTCTAAGTATGGGGTCACTCATCGTCTTGCTACCGCTTATCACCCTCAAACGAGTGGTCAAGTGGAGGTGTCCAATCGTGCTTGAATTGTATTCTTTAAAGGACGGTTAGAGAAAACTGTACCTCGTGGTCCGACAAACTAGATGACGCTTGATGGGCATTCAGTACCGCTTTTAAGACACTGATTGGTTGTACGCCTTACAAGTTAGTGTACAGAAAGTCTGCCATTTACCTATCGAGTTAGAGCATAAAAGCGATTCGGGCTTTGAAACATGCCTAAATTTTGATCTAAAACCGTGGATGATCACATACGTGTAAAGCTTCAACTTAACGAACTAATGAGCATCATTCTTCAAGCATACGAGAATGCTTTGATATATAAAGAGAGACGAAGAAGCTTCATCACGACTCAAGATCAAAAACCGCAGTTTCCAATGTTGGTGATCGAGAGTTTAACTCTTTCAACTCCTCGTCTAAGATATTCTCAAAAAGCTTAAAACACGTGGTCGGTGTACCTTCACATCACCAAAGTTTTCCATATGAACATCGAGTTATCTCACAACACCGATGGTCGCAAGCATTTAAGGTGAATGGTCATTGTGTTGAAGTTATTACTTCAGAGGGGACTTACCAACTCCAAGTAAGTCCAGGATCTCTAAACTTCTCCAAGGACGAGAATGAATTCGGGGACCGAGTCAAGCTATGTGACGTCGGTACAAAAACATAACGCTTCATTGGAGGCACCCCAGCTTAACCATTTTCTTTCTTATTTCTATTGTGATGTGAGGAGGCTTGTACTCTTCCAATTCTTGTTGTTTGTGCTTGTTATTGTTTGTAGGATTGACCCAAATTTTTTGAAGATTCTCGTGTTCTGTGTTTTGTCCCGGTCTACTCGAGCTTCCTAGCCTTTTTGCAATGCCAATAGTTTGGGAAATCCGATATACTAGATTATTTTCAACTAACATTTATCTTTTAGCATACTTGATAAACGCTTGAGATTTTTGATGGTACTATTTCTTCACGCCCCCAGCTTGGATTATTTAATTCGACGTTTTTGAGTTCCTAGTATGGGGTTTTTAAACCTTAGACTAGGAAACATTGAGGACAATGTGTAATTTTAGTATGGGGTAGTATATCTTCGATATGATCTTTCCTACCTTTGCTTGTTTTTCTCACGTACCCCGTTTTCCCACAAAAATTTTAATTTTTTTAAGTCTTAATATCTAGTTTATTGTTCATATATAAAAAAAATATATGTTAGTTGAAAAATTATAAATATTGACACGAATGTAGGTTTTCCGTTGGTGAGAATGAAAAGTAAATTTTGACCCGACCGATTTTATATCTTAGCTTTTAACTTAACTGAAAATAGATTGATTTTGCTAATCTATTTATACCAATGAGCTATAAAACTGCAAGTCTAGCATAAAAAAGTCAATACTTTGCAAGTTCCCGATAATTGATTTTTAATAAGCAAAGTTCGATTATTAGAGTTGAAGATTGTTGCCAGTCTATGTGCCTTGTTAAAGTTCCCGGACTTAATTCGTTAGGCTAAGTATTCACGAGTTTCTTTTAATAGAAATTTAAATTGTGAAGAACCAAGAGATGAAAGAGTAGAGTATACGTTTTAATGCTGAAACATAGGAGAATATTTGGATTTCTTTAAGGCTCATAAAGTTAATTGGGGTTTTTTGCTTCCATCAGCTTAATAAACGTTAAAAAATTATTGATAAATAAAGTTTTCTTTGGTTTTTTGCGATTCTTAGTTTAGATCACTTCGTAAGAGATACCCTTCCTGGTGAAAGAAGGTACAACATTGAGGTTTGTGTCGAGTGATGTGGGGAAATAGACCCTGGACCACGTCAGCTCGACATACCGATGTGGCAGTGTTAAAAGACCACAAGGCTTGAAATATGGCTATAATAATTAATTATATAGAAATAAACGATATAGCCGAAATAAACTTCTGATCATGGTTGGCTTGCATACCGAGTGACAAGTCATTTAAACAAGGGTTGAGGTAAAAATAATAATAATAAAAACCTATGGGCTGATAAAAGTTTACTACCTCTTGCCGGCTCACAACCGATGTGGTAGTCTTCTAAATAAGGCACATAGTAATAATAATCCGAGACTGATAAAAGTTTGCTGCATCTTGCCGGCTCACAACCGATGTTGCAGCCTTCTAAAAGGTCGAGGAAATTACCGAGGTCGAAATATGTTTGTTGCATCTTGCCGGCTCACAACCGATGTTGCAGCCTTCTAAAGGACCAAGGTTTAATAATGTTGTTAAGTAATATAATAATAATAAAGCCAAATTTCGACACCGGGATATCAAAATAAAGCCTCCGTCCTGGACTCATAGGTTGAGTTGTTGCGGATAGAAATAAAAAGGACACCCCTAATCATTGAAATTAGAACCCTTAATTGGAACTTATCTCACCATATCGTCTCTTAGGAAAGGATTTCAAACTATGAAATAGTCTAAACCAAGTTTCTTTATTAATAAGGCAAAATTTTATTTGTCACCCAATAATAATAATAAATCCTAGAGGAAATTATGGAATAAAGGAGGAAAAGTACGTACACATTTAGCTTTTATGAGAGTGTTTTACCATCATAACTTTAATATTAAGTATGACTGGGAAAGGATACGGATATAAATACGGTGGCCAACGTAGTTATTAAAGTATCACAACTTACTCGTACTTGGTAATGCCGTTCACACAAATTGATGTTGACACCATAAGGGGGTATTATGTGTATAATTATATATATAGTAAGATATTCTATATATATGTTAGTCTTCTTACCTACCTAACGTTACCCATGTTCTCCCTCATGTAGATAATGCGGCCAAGGACGAGGAGGGGAACGGGTGAGCGGGTTGGTAGAGGTGGGAGGGGTAGAGGACCTAGGAGATGTAATGATGAGCGTATTGATAAATTAAATGGTTAAGGGAATGACTAGGGGTTAGGAGCTAACGGGAATGTAAGGGGAGTCAATGGGAATGTAGAGGGAGTCAATGGGGGTGTAGGAGGAGCACCCAACTTCTCGACGATCATTTCCCAACAATTGCAAAACCTCTTACCCGCCATTTTAGCTCAGGTTGGTAACCAAGGAAATGTTGGAAATCAAAATGGTAATGTGGTTAATGAGAATGTTCGGGAGAACATTAGGAATGAGTTAGTGAATGGCAACCGGGTAGGTTGTTCATATAAGGAGTTCTTAGCTTGTAACCCTAAGGAATATGATGGTAAGAGAGGTGCTATAGTTCTTACATGATGGATTAAGAAAATGAAGTCCGTGCAGGATATGAGTGGTTGTAGTATTGAACAAAAAGTGAAATACACTGCTAGTTCATTTGTGGGTAAGGCTTTAACGTGGTGGAACTCTCAGATCTGTACGCTAAGCCGGGAAGTTGTTGTTAGTATGTCATGGAATGACTTTAAGTTTATGATGATAGAAGAGTTTTGTCCTAGTCATGAGATGCAAAAGTTAGAAACTGAGTTGTGGAATCACGCCATGGTCGGGGCTAGCCATGCGGCTTATACTGATAGGTTTCATGAGTTGGCTAGGTTGGTTCCACATTTAGTGACTCGTGAAAGTACGAAGATTAAGATATACATGTATGGCCTTGCTCCATAGATCCATATGATGGTGGTAGCAATGGAGCCAAAGACTATGCAGAAGGTTGTGCAGATTTCTAGTGCACTAACCGATGAGGCTGTTAGGAATGGATCAATTAAGAAGTTTGAGAAAAGAGGAAATATAGGGGAACCTAGCAAGGATAAGAATGGTAAAGATGATAATAAGAGGACTAGGACTGAAAATGCTTTTGCTACAATCGCAAACCCTGTAGGAAGAGAGAATACGGGTGCTTGGCCCTAGTGTGCCACCTGCAACTCCTACCATGCACCCGGAGGGCCTTGTCGCACATGCTTCAACTGTAACCGTCCAGGTTATCTTGCAAGGGATTGTAGAGTTATGCCTAGGAATGTGAACCCGGTAAATGTAAGGAACCCAACACCTGCTCGTGAAGCATGCCACGAATGTGGTAGTATCGACCATCTCAAGCCAGCATGTCTTAGATTGAATAGAGCACAAGGACCGGGAGGAAACCGTCCAAACCAAGTTGCTGCTAATAACGGGGGTCAGGGTCGTGGAAACCAAGAGAACCAAGCTAGGGGTAGGGCATTCATATTGGGAGCAGAGGAAGCTCACCAGGATCCGAACATTGTGACGGGTACGTTTACTTTGAACAATCATTTTGCCACTACCTTATCTGACTCTGGTGCCGACTATAGCTTTGTTTCCACTACTTTTATACCTCTGTTAGGCATAGAGCCCAGTGAATTAGGTTTCAGATATGAGATTGAGATAGCTAACGGGCAGCTAGTAGAGATTGATAAAGTTATTAAGGGTTGCGAATTAGAAATTGAGGGTTATGTCTTTGACATCGATTTGATACCATTCAGGCATGGGAGTTTTGATGTGGTTATAGGTATGGATTGATTTTCTAATCATAAGGCTGAAATAATTTGTCATGAGAAAGTAGTAAGGATACCACTACTAGATGTCAAGGTGCTTAGAGTATAAGGAGAAAGACCGGAAGAGAAAGCGAGACTTTTGATGAGTGCTAAGGCTAGCGATAAGAAACAAGAAGAGATTGTCGTGGTTAGAGATTTACCCGAGGTATTTCGGGATGATTTATTAGGATTGCCACCTCTCTGAGAAATTGAGTTCCGGATTGAGTTAATCCCTGGAGCTGTACCGATTGCAAAGTCTCCCTATCGATTGGCACCTTCTGAATTAGAGTAGTTGTTGGGACAACTCAAGGAACTCTAGGACAAAGGTTTCATTCGACCAAGCTCATCGCCTTAGTAAGTCTGTAGGATTGCAGAAAGGTTTGGATGAGATGATAGAACAGAGAAGTAATGGGACTTTGTACTACCTAGACCTTGCATATATAGGTACCTTGTAAAGGTGATGTAAGACCCCTGATAAGGATGCAAGGCCCATAAGTCGAAGAAACTCCGTACACCCAAGGTTGTAAGATCGTATTACGATTTGAGCTCATAGGTATTGGTGGCTGCATAAAAAGGACATAGCTAAGTATATGTAAGGTTTGATTGTTTAAGGCAGTTATGCATGAGCATCAAAGGCCATTTGGCTTGGTCCAGCAACCTGAGATCGTATGGGAATCGGAAGGAATAAGCTATGGATTTTCTGCCAACATGCCCTAAGTTTGGCCTTAGGGACTTTAGTAGAGGGCATGACACAAATTTGGTGTCAATTGGACCGAGTGACTAAGTTCCTGCTCATTTTCCTACCTATGTGTTGAGGATTATTAAGAAGTGGTAGGATTGGCTAGGAATGTATTTGAATGAGATAGTTGCTGACATGTGTGCGCTCTCGATATATCGGATCGTCGATAGTCGTTTCACGTCAAGGTATTTGGCAGTAATGCAAGAGGATTAGGAACTCCGTTTAGACATGAGTACTGGCTTATGCACCTCAGGAGACCGATGGTCAGAGTGGCATACTATTCTAGACTTTGGAAGACATTGCTTAGAGCGTGCGTCTTGGACTTCGGAGAGGAATAAGTTGGATGTTCATCTTACCGTTGGTAGAGTTCTCGTATAATAATAGTATCAACCTTTAAGAGTGCGATGTGCTTCGTTTGAGGCTTGAATGGTAGAAAGTGTCGTTCGCTAGAATTGTGTGGCTAAGGTTGGTAGCGAAGGTCAGTTGTAGGACCTGATTTTGTGCAGAAGAGATACTGAGAAGATCTGCAGATTAAGGATAGACTTAAGCTGGCGGTGCATCTTTCAGAAAGTTTTGCTGATAAGAGGAGAAGCCTCAAGTGTTTTGTGTAGGTGACTAACGTCTTAACTCACAGATGTCACTTAGAAAGGTTTTGTGGTTACGCTTTGGAAGAAAAGGAGGAAAATCGGAGCAACCTAGATTTGTTGGACCTTTTGAGATCATTGAGAAGGTAGTTTATGTGGCCTATCGGTTAGACTTACCTGAGGAATTGAATGGATGATCGTGGAGACAGTCGTTCCAGTGTCGACCTTAAGAAGTGTTGGTGATCAAACACTCTATCACCTTTGGATTGAGAGTCGAGTTGATGATAAGTGAATTTTGTCGAAGAACTCTGGAAATTTGAAAGAGCGTTTAAGGAAGCTGGTTTTTGCTGAGCGTAGTAAGATTGCCATGTCAAGGTTCGATGGATTTCCAACGTGGTCCTTGAAAACTCATGTAGGGAGCGTGAGGATCAGTGAAATTGAAGTACCAACATTTGTGTAGTGTAGTTAGTAGCTGATTTATGGCCGGTCAAAATTCTGTTATGGGGTAGTATGTACACTCCTTTGCCCTTTTCTGTGTTGAATATTTCATTTTTGGTCTTTGACTATTTGATTTTCAGTCAGTTTTATTAGATATATACCGTGCTTGACGTGGTGATTTTGTTGAGAATAGTGGTAAGTTATGGATATTGTGAAAACTATTCTTTTTTGATGTTATTTCTTTATGTTATTTGTAATTCCGGGGTGGTTTGAACCGTGAAATATTTTAAAATATGCTGAAAAACGAGTCTCTTGACACGTTCGTTAATGTCAAATGAGTTTGCATGGGTTTAAAGTGTAAAATATGTCGAGTAAATATCTAGTTAATGGAAAAGTATTTTTACGGTGAATAAAAAATGTAATTAACTTTGGGGAGATTTTACGACTCAAAGTTTGATGAGTATTTAATTGATTCCCGACGAAAAGAAAACGACCGGGGGAACCCATAGGATGCATAACACGGTCCTGAATGCCTAGGGGACAGGTAGCTTAATTTTAGACCAAGATGTCCAAGGTTGTTGTACACGCATATATACTCCCCCCCTTCACTAGAATATTTCCACTATTTTTCTTGTCATTTTCAAAACAGATAAAAACACACGCCCATATAGGCTGTGTGTGTGTGTGTGTGTCACGCTTCAGCACCAACAACACAAAACACCATGATTTTCCAACTTTGATCAAGAACGTGATATTCCGGGTTGATACGAGTATTTGAGTATTCATTTAAACAACGTTTGGGTTGTCCGGTTCATGTCGAAATCTACATTTTTGAAGATTCCTTGTAAGTTTTCAAATTTTAAATTACGTTTGTCCCTTTTTGGGGTTTAGCATTCATGATATGATGTTAGTAGTACAAAGTTGATCGTTGTTAAAGATTCGATTTTTTGAAAACGAAAGAATAAAAGGGGTGTTGGCTTGCGTCGGATAATCTCTACCGTTTTAAGATTTTTTGATAAAAAACTAACTACTAAACACTCAAATAACCTTTTAATTGCACACTTAAATCACCCCCACCCTCACAACCACCTTCCCCCCCTTATTTTATTTCCCCATCATTTTTTTTTATCTTAGGACAAGAAAACACAATGGTTTGTAGTTTTGATATTGTGGTCGTGATGGTTGAATAACATATGTTGCTAGATAGCTTATTTTTGATAATAGCTTATTTCGAGCTTATTTTTAAGCTATTTCGTGGCTTATTTTGGGCTTTTATGCCACATCTTATGTTAAAATCACAAGGGTAATGATTTTGATTATTTTCGTGGTATGGCGTATGTTTGTGGACTAATATTATAGCTTATGGTGGTACCCAAATGCGATACGTAGCTTACTAGCTTATTTTTAAACTTATTATATGTATTGTGAAGCTTATGGACTCACGGCCCAATAAGTCCATTTAAGTCGTGGCTTAATGGGAGGGCTTATTGTAGTTCGGATTATTTTATACTTATTAGTATGAGATTATGTATATAAATAGACCTTGGTTTTGGACTTGGATCGTATTTTGGACTTATAAATATCTTAATAGACCCTTATTGGGCCTTAAAGCCTAATAAGCGATATTTAGTCGTTATAAGAGTTTTGACGGACTTTTTGAAAGTGAAATGTATTTACGAAGTGGTATTAAATGATATTTTAGGGAAAAACATTTTAGTAAACGTTAAAGATCGAGATTTTGGAATTTTGTCGAAAAAGTGTCAAAAGTTTGAAAAGTGTTTGAAATAAAAGTTAAAAACCTTGAAAAATGTTGTATGAACGTACGGGTCATGTCGAAGTTTCGTAAAAAGTTTATACTTAGAAATTTTACCTAAAAACATGAATTTTGATTTTAAATAATAAAATATTATTTAATTATTTTATTTATTTAATAAATTCACTAAAAGACGAAAATCTATTTTCGAAACTTTCAATAATGTTTATTATGAGTAAACGTTCTATTTTCAACCCTATTATGATTATTTTCACGATGACTAAGGTCACCGAATGGACTTATCGAGATATATTTTTATTTGTATATTAAATATTTAGTATATTACTATCTATTTTCTTTAATATAGTATAAGTATGGATATTGAGCTGTGGGAACTTGATCTGATTGTTGGGATATGTCGGTTTTAACCATCACCACCACTTAAAATTGTACGGGTACTTGTACAAACGTGGTCTAAACTCTATCGCAGCAACACGTGAAGGCACTGTTTTGGAAATGAAGTGGATTAAAATGAGGGACTTGACTGGACTAGGTGGTTACGGTGGTGCTGACGGTCGTTGTTGCATTTGCTTGTGTGATTGAGATTTGGTTGCTAAAGACTTGCTTGAGATGAGTTCTCGTAGCCTTATTTTTCTACTGTTTTTTCGTTGGGGGAAATCGTACTCAAATGTTTTTTGAACTGTTTTGATTGAACTGTGTGAAAGGGTTTTATTTTTGGTGACAAGATCTGTGCTCTATGACTGCTTCGTGAATATAATGTGTTGCATTGCTTGTTGGATCGGAGGGGTACGACCTATCCTAGTATTTGTATGATTGTTTGGATGGTAGGGGGTACGCACCTACCCGTATTTGTGTATTAATTAGATGCGGATGGGTACGCCTTACACTGGTATTGTCGGTGAGGCTTCCCATGCCCTATTTAGTCGTCCAGTGGTAGGCCCTTAGCGATGCGTTAAGTTAACATATGGTGATTGACTAGCGGATTGCTAGGTTGTGTTAATTACTAGCGGGGATGCTTTGTCCTGGCTTTTCGGTTGTTTGCATTATTTTATGTCATATTGCACTATTGTTATATTTGTGAACATATTGGCATGTCTTGTTGGGGTTAAGGTCAAACTACGAGCTCATCCAACAATTATTATTGACGTTTCGAGTATCTATTTTCATGGTTTGATAGTGAAAGAGGAATAAGATGTGTTATGACGATAGCAGACTTAGAAGTTATCCGTGTGGATTTCTCATATGAAGTTTGCTTGTTTTCTTTTATTTGGTTTTGTCTATGGAAGATTTTGGTTTAGTTGGATTTGGACCCCTGTGTGGTATTAATATTGTTAAGAGTTTACTGATTTGATTGTGAGTTGGGACATCACTCGAGGCTTCGTTCGAGGTTCAGATGGTTATTGTAATACACTGAAGTTTATTTGTTGTAGTTTTCTCTATATTGTATCTTGTGTTTTGATTGATCATTATGATGCGCTCCGAGTTTCCGCCATGGTCAGGGGTGTGTACATTTTTATTATACGATTCATCATTTTATGTTTTTCGGTAATGTTAATGTACTAGATTAGTGAACGAGTTATGGTTATTGAAAGCACAATTAATGCATATTTCAACACTATAGTCAAAGCCAAATGTTATTGTTTCTTTTTGGAAGGTAAGAAAGGCAAACCTATATTTTTATGAATTGAACTGCATAATATATTGCCCTACAATCAAGGGTAAGAAAGGTATCCAACAACTATATCTTTCTTTCAAGATCCAAAGCACCCTTTTAATCGCTTTATCCCGTAAGCTGGTCCTTTTCTCACAAACCCACTATTACCACTTGCAAAATATATATATAACAATAATTTATTCTTCAATGATTACCAAACTTTAATGGCATTATAATTACTAAAATTAAATCCAAAACTGCAACAATTCTACTTTGTACAAAGATTTTGGTTCTTTTGTGCTGCTAAACATATCAGTAGAAATTCTTCCTCCACCCCCACTGCCAAAACCAACTCCTCCACAAGTAGTTATATTATCATTTCCAGTCCTGTTGTTCCAAATTAGATTAATTTCGATCATATTGTACTACATACGTTTCTTAACTCAAATTACACTAAAAAAGAGCATGACTCATATTACTAACCAATCATGTGAATAGAGATGGACTAATATCCACTAAGCAGCTTCAATACATGTAAATTATGTTTAAAGATTGTGATTATAGTAATCATCTAATTAACAAAGTAAACATGTAAAATGTCAACTTTTGGATATAATATTCATGTCATGGCCGGAGAGCGCTAAATGAGATTACTGGGGCCCGCACGTTGCCACGAAACATATCGTTGTAGCACAGATCTTGGATTACGACTTCATTACATCAAACGATTCTCTTTCACTTGTAAACAATAATGTTAACACTCATACATCAAAACGATTCTTTATCAAAATATATTTAAACAAACTAATCACAAACTAAAATCCATATACATATGAATTACATTTCCCTCCTTTTAGTTGGAAAAAAATATAAAATATTTAAAAATTACTATATCCGAGCACATATTATTTGTTGAATACACATAAGAGACAAATTTCACCCAAGTAATTCGTCAAGGTGATTTTCCCTAATTTTTTTCTAGGGTTCTGGTATTATTGCATCATTGAATCCAAACAAAGTATTGTAATATAAAACTAATAATTCGAAGCATAATCAATGAAAAATATCCTATAATTGAATCGAAACATAATATTACAAAAAACCCTAGTTTTTAATTAAATGGTATACTTCCAAAACAAATCAAGTAAGGATGTGTGAGTGAATTGATAATGAGTGATGTTTATTAGGAGGATGTGTATGTGTGATGCGCTTGAAGAATACGCTTCTTTTTTTGTGTTAGTATTTTGAATTTTGAAAAATTGTGGAAGAGTGGGTTTCGAATGCAATGGATTTTGTAAGGTAATACACTCAATGAGACGATTCAAAGTTTTGCTTGGGAAGTTATCTAATGTGATGTATTAGTGTTAAAAAGGTTGTGCATTGGGTTATTTGCCACACCTCGCCAAAAGCGGAAACACGAGGTGCGACATATTATAAACCATCACACCAATGATAGATTAAAACACCAATCATGGATTAAGATAACGTAAAAACATATCTCGAATTACAACAATAACAAGTAACAAGGTTAAAAGTACAAAAGTTAAATAAGTTATTTTTCTTTCCTGAAATGGTTATCAAAGAAAGAACTTGGAAGAAAGAGACTTCTTGAACATGTCAAAATGCAATCGCTTCACTAAGTTTCACTTTACGAATGTCGCTCCTGAAAAGCTCATGATAAAATGCGTCACCTATTGGAAAATAGTTGGTGAGCTCACAAAATTAAGTAAAAATATAGTTTTATAAAGAGTAGATGTCCAAAATAGTATATCCAAATCAACATCTGATTTCCGAAAACAGGGTGATAATCCAAAAC
Organism: Tanacetum coccineum; assembly: GCA_026074375.1. Taxonomy (NCBI): domain Eukaryota; kingdom Viridiplantae; phylum Streptophyta; class Magnoliopsida; order Asterales; family Asteraceae; genus Tanacetum; species Tanacetum coccineum. Next base: position 14,059 of record BQNB010024990.1, read on the forward strand.
GACACAAGTTTTCAAAGACAGTCCACGTTACCGAAGTAACATGACACAAATTCAATCAATATAAATGTATGCTACAGTGTTTATGCGAAGCACTACTTAAACGCATTCAGCCTAACCGTTCCAACATCCAAACATCTCGTGTAACAATCCTACATTAGAAACAAGTTGCATGTTTGACAAGTGTCATAACACAAGTCTTATGTTCTAGTATTATGCACCCCGTTTATGGTGGGAGTGAGGTGGGGCTAATCTCCTAATAGCGCTATCCATATGTACTAACGTCCCAATCTTGTTGAAGGGGATATAATGAGCTAAAAGTAGTGGCGGGTTCCAAGCATACAACAACATACATATCAAGTTCAAGTTCAAGTCCAACACTCGTTTTCCACCTGTTCAGAATCAAAGTTTCGAGGTAAATGCTGAAATTTTAACAACTAAAAAGTTACGAGTCATAGAAATTTAAATACAACACAATCATGATTTTCCACCAATAATGAATTAAACGGTTAATTAGAGGGGCTTGTGTGAGAAACTCACCTCAAAAGTTTGGGAACAATCGCAGACATTCATGGCAAACTCACACTACAGTAGGCTACCCAAACGAACGCGACCCTTCTACTCGAGTCTAAGGTAAATAAGTATACCTATTAGATCCTAAATTGATATGCTCAAAAGTTATTGGAGTTCATTATATAAGTTTTAATGGTTTGAATGTTTGGGCATGTGTAATTATATAAGTTTCTTGATTTAATTTGATTTCCAAGTTACTTTTTAACTTCCACTTAAAATTGCCAAAAAGACCCGGTTTTGGATTACTTTAAAAATATTGTTTGAAACCTAAGTTAAATTTTATTCTGGTTTTAGGACCATTGCAATCCTTATTTAACATGTTGTCAATTAATCGCAATATAAAATTTTATATTGGTGTGGAACACACATCAATAATAGTCAATACTTCCAGTTTACTCAACTTTTGACCAATGTTTTTTAATTAGCAACCTGAGCACTTTTGACTCATACTTTTACTTAGGGCTTACTGGGATTTTTTATCAACATATAAAAACTACGTTACCACGTGATTTTTAGTATAGTTGTAATCTCTATATTGATTATGGATGATCCAAACAAAGTAGGTAATAATTTTCTGCCCAATATAGTTCAATGGCATCAATTGTTATCAATGTTAACTGTGTCAAAATGACCCTAATGTAGTAACCTCTGGATTTTAAATTCATACAAGTCTACTTAGATTTTGGTAAAGGTAGGTCCAAAACTTGTAGAATGACAACCTTTAATTGTGACTTAACTAAACGTATTTTTGCTCAACATGCAAAACCAGAATTTGTTCCTTACAAAATCATATAGTTTGACCATATCAACAACTTTTAACACTAAAGGCCAATCATATCAAGATAATACATAAATATATTGAACTTCCAGAGGTGGTTTGAAAAGAAAAGATGTAGGTTCCTATATTTCACACAAACATGAACTAGAGAGAGAAAGCTAGAGAGAGAGATGGATGGGAGAAACACACTAAATTATGTGTGTAAAATGATTCAACCAACACCCTCTCCATGTGTGGAGAGGGCTTTAATACAAAGGGTAAATCAGGCTTTCCATGGGCTTTCTATGCTTTGGCCCGGTTAGCTTACTAAATAATACATAAAATTGTCTAACTATTACAAAGGCTCGTGAGATCGATAGTGATCGTCACTTTACTAAAAACTAAATTCCTAATAATCTCCCCCTAAGAGACGATCGTTGAGATCTCATAAATGATCAACACTTTCTGTATTTCTAAAAATCTCCCCCTAAGGGGTGATCATAGAGATCTCTCCTTATGACCTTGATCATTAATCGTGAAGCTTCTTGTCTTGATCTTGAGTCCTTTTTGTGTAATAGTTGATCTTTTTTCTTGCATCTTTATGTAGTGATCTTTGACTTGTGGCTTGAGCTTGTTTCTTTAAGATTGTCATTGTATGTGATCTTAAGCTTTCTTAAGATCATCAGCCAAATTTAATCTCTAATAATCATGTTTAGCTTTGGGAATTTTCGAGGTATTTGGTTATAAGGCATGTGATATTGCGTGAGGACACACAATCGTTTAGTTTGGGGAATTTTGATAAGTGTAAAATACACATATCCATTTATACTTAAAATAACCCAATTAAACCCAAAACAGCACAAAAATAGCAAAAATATGCTTGTATTTATGTTTTGTGTGTGCAGGTATGGATAAGTCAAAAATCACAAGAAAACAGTCAAAAGCGAGCAAACACGGACACGAGAATCAGAAGAGTACAAAAAGAAGCCAAAGATCCAAAGCCGAAGCCAGAAAAGTCAAGCCTCAGTCAAATCCCAGTCAAACATTGGTCAATAAATGTCAACAAAGCCCATTTCCTCTTATTATAAAACACAAGGGCCAAAATTGCTAATTCCCAAACTGTTCTATAACTAGAAATAAGAGAGAACCAAAAGACAAGGACCATTTGTGTTACAAAGCCAAAGTTTAAACGAGTTTTACCCATTTCAGTTATAAAAAAGGCGGGTAAATCCCATTCACTGTTCATCATCGTCCCAAATGTGCCCTTGGCTCAAAACAAAGGGGTTTTTAAAATTAGAGGGTACAAAGGACAATTCGGTTGACAAGGACTGACATGGCAGAGAATTACATCACCAAACCCTCCCATTGGCCAATCCCCATCAAAGAAGCTCACGTGGATTTTGAGGAAGCACAATGGAATGTGGGTTTTTGTACTAAAATACTCACAAAAGAAGCACAAACGTCACATCAAAGAATGCCATGCTGGCAATCCTCAGGTGTCCACAGCTTGATCAAACGGCCACAAATGAAGCTCAAATGATTGAAGAAATGATTGGTTGAGATTGAAAGTTTGAAAAGCAGGGCAAGAGGGCTAGAAGGATCCAAGGCAGGCTATAAATAGAGCCTCACTTCTCACACACACGATATCTAGATTTAGACGTAGCTTTTAGGATTAATTTTTAGCTTAATTTTACTTTAAACTTTGTAATTTCTTTTTAAATATTGTAATCAAGTTTTCTATCAATGAATTCAGAAGTTTTTAATCTCTCTTAAGCTCTCTTATTTACTTTATAAGCTCTTTTTACTTTAAACTGTTAAGCTAAATAGTCATAAGCTACTCATAAGCTCTTTCAGTCTATAAGCTGAAATAGAGCTATTTGAATTCAGAATTAATCTTACCTAAACCTTAAATCAGTTAAATCTTACATGGATCTAATTGGATTAGAGCTTTTGGAAGGGGATCTTAACTTGGAAGAGATCCCAAGGACTTATACCCTAGCTTATTAATAAGCTAGGGAGCTTGTAGCTGCCTTTATTGGTTCCTTTTGTTTAGCTAAAGGATAAAGTAAGTTTTTCTTTTCATTTGTCTCTAATTTCAGTTTAAATTGCTTAGTTATAGCTTTTATGCTTAATATTGCTTATTTGCTTATTCTCTTTGCTTATTAGTGTTTAAATATCTCTTCTAGTGCTTATTAGTTATATGTTCTAGTCTGTTTTTGCTTAAATAGTTATAGATCATTAGTTACTAATTTCTGTCATAAAAACTCATAAAATCTAAAAATATTAGCTTAATTAGTTAAGATCTTAGAATTTTACTTATTCAGTTGTTTAATCATGATTGATAAGTTTGTTTTAAGCTAGTTTTTATCTGGTATTTAGTATTTGTTCATTAGATTTCTCTTAAAAAGTTTTTCTCAAATCTGTCATAATCTAAAAGGGGTGTTTGGTCTAGTGCACTCTTGATTTACACTAGCAGTACTAACATCAGTTAGTACTGCTGAACCTTTACACTACCAGTACTAACCATAAGTTAGTACTGTTAGCTTAGATTTTAGCTTGTTAAATTCAGTAGTACTAAGTTTAGTTATAGCCTATTATGAATTTAGCTTTAGTTTTCATTTTCTAGCTTATTTCATAGCTTAATTTTGATCATTAAAAGTCAAATTGCATCAGCAGTACTTTCACTTGAAAGTACTGCTGAACTTTTACACTAGCAGTACTAACCTCAGTTAGTTAGTACGTGCTACCCTTTAGCCTAGTTTTAAGTTCATTAAGTTTAGGATTTAGCTTATCAAACTATAGTATGGACTTGAGTTTTAATATAGCTTAATATAGTTTAAGTCTTTAATTTTGTTTTCCAGCTTATTGTCTTAGCTTAATTTGCTGTCAAAAGTCATAAAAAACCTGAAAATTCCAAAAACAATACTTAGAGTCTTTAGGATTTAAATTTGTTAATTCAGTTTTTAAGTCTAGATTTTCTAGCTTAATTAGATAGATTATAAGTAGATTTATAAACCCTTAAAGTTCTAGAGTCTAGTTTATCTTTTTAAGCTTTTAAGCTCATTTGGATTTAGTGCTATCTTGCTTATTTTTTGAGTTTGCTTAGTTCATGCTCAATTTTAGTCGTTTAAAAGTACTTCTAGCTTAGATTTCTTTGCATTCATAGTATAAGCATTTCATAAGCTTCTTAGAACACTTTTCCTTTTTCACATTAAGCTTAATTTGAGCTCATAATCGCTGTTTTAGTAAAACATAGCCCAAACCCCTAGTTTCTGTAACAGTTTTAAGTTAAGCTCTTTTTGAGCTTATTTGTGAGTTTCAGCCCAAGTAGCCTTTATTAATTTTGTTCCCACTAGCTTCCTTTACAACTTTGCTTCTTTGAGTTTTTCATTTTAACTCCTATTAAAATTTTGAAATGCTTAGTGACTTAATTTTTGATCGGTTAGATTCTCCATGGTAGATAGGTGTAACTTTTGAATTTAAGTTGTTTTACAAGTTGTCCTTCCGTTAGTCTGTTAGTTTCTCCGTTAGTCTCTTAGATCTTTGCACCATTAGTCCATTAGTTAAGTTGTTAATTAAGCTTATTAGTTTTAATTAGTAATTAGGTTAATTTTTAATTAGTTTAATTAAACTTTTATAAAAAGATAAAAAAATAGGGCTTTTATTTTTAATAATTTTCGGAAATTTTTCTTTATTTAGTGAAATTTTAGTTTACATTTTTAGGGATTAAAATTTGTTTACTTGTTTAATTGTCATTACTTGTTGCTTCTTATTTAGTAGTAATAGCTTATCCAAAATATCTTTGCTTCATTCAAATCAGAATCCGAACTAGAACGTGGTTTCAATTTCACTAGTCGTTGGGGAAACGACCCGGGTGATCATACTTACCCGGTTTAAACATACGTATATTATATATATTATATTATTTTTGTAAGTTTTAACTTTTTACCTTAGTTAAAGGTGAATAGTTGGAATTTACCTAAGTAGTATTTTTATTATATATTTTATAGGTACGTAAAACTACGAATCAAAGTACTATACCAAAACTCACGCAGTCACATAAACTATCTCTATCCTTATCTTTCCTAAAACAAAACACACAATCTCATTGTTTCTTCTAAAAACTAATCTCAAATACAAACTACATCTTTACTGAATACACACAAAAACAAAAGACTTGAACCTTCTAAACAACCCGTTACTCGAACTTGGAACACAAAAAAATAATGTTAGGATTTCTTTTGTGTTTTCGGCTTCAAGATCTTTGAAGAGATTTACGGTAAGGTTTTTGTTTATGTTTTTGGTTTGTGTCTTTGATAGATCAATGATGATTATTGTTCAAGCTAAAAATTTTTGTAGAAAGATTGGTAACTAAGTTTGAATGAATATGAGGTCTTGTTATAAAAAAATTCTCGTTTTGAGTCTTATTTAGAGAAGGGATGTCGATTGTGGTTTTTAGACGGATGAGACATAGGATAGTTATGGATTTGATTTTGTTCGATTGTGACGGTGGATGTGATTGTGGTTATATGCTGTTGGAAGTGATTTTCTATTGATAGTATTTCACAGCTAGAAGACGATTGACACCAACAACCAAACCATCCAAATCACCATCAGCCCATTGACACCAACAACCAAACATAACAATCGAAGCCGCCCAACTTACCAAAACAACCAAAACCATGGCGATGTGGTGGCTATTTTGGCAGATAGCGGCATAGTGGTAGTTATTGTGGTGGCAGTAGGTGCTGTTGTTGGGGATGCCGGTTGATGATGGTTTACAATGAGGTTGGTTTAGGGTTTGTGTTTATTAGGATTTAAAAGAGAAGATAGATAGATAGAAAGGGGAATGGTTTTTTATATGATTGTTTTCTTAATTTTTGTTTTAAAACGTCCTAGATGAATAGAAGTTACAATGGTATAAATTATTAGAATTAAATGGGTTGTATTTATTTAAAGGCATTTAATGTTTGGTTTGTTTTTTTTAGTGAATGTGATGATTTTATAATTAGTGAAATGGATATTGAGTGGTTAGGAGGCTTTAAATGGCCGCTTTATTAAAGGCTTAAAATGGTATGGCTATATGAATGAACATTCCCAAAGAAGTAAATTTTTTTATTTACATAAAATTTAAAGACTCTAAAATAGATATAGGCTAATATTATATAAAGTAGTATAGATGATTGCTATATAGCTATTTTGTATAATAGCTTTTGTATAGCGTAGTTTAGTGGGCTTTCGTAACTTATTTTAAGCTTATGAGCTTCACGGTCCTACATTAAAATCACAAGGGAAAGTGAATTTTTATAATATTTACATGAAATGGAGTAATGTTCGTGTACTAATTTTTAATAGCTTTATGGAGTAACCAAATACTATACGTAGCTACAAGCTTATTTTTAAGCTTACGAACTTGATTATTAAAGCACTTGGGCTCACCGGCCCAATAAGCACAATAAGCAAGGCATATTTGTTGGCTAATGTGGTCCATTTTATATTCTACTTATAAGATATGAGCTTATGTTATAAAATGGACCTAGTATTGGGCTTGGATCGATTTTGGACGTATAAATAAGCCTTATTGGACCCTTGTTCTGCCTAAAAGCCCAATAAAAAAAAAGCGATATATAAGTCGTTTTAAGAATTTTTGACAAACTTTCAAAAGTGAAATGTATTTACCAAGTGATATTGAGCGTTACTTTGAGAAAAATGTTTTAGTAAACGTTAAAGATTAAGATTTTGGATAATGTTGTACGATAAATGTCGAAATGGTTAAAAATGTGAAATTAAGAGTTTTAAAACCTTGGAAAACGTTATAAACCGTACGGTCAGTTTCAAAATTTTCGAAAAAATAGTTATACTTAGAAAGTTTTACTTAAGAACATGATTTGGTTTTTAAATAATAAAATATTATTTTATTTATTTAATAGAAATCACTAAAAGACGAAAAATATAATTTTTCTCGAAACTTCTCTAATATGATTATTATGAGTAAACGTTTCATTTTCAACCATATTATGATTATTTTATTGAGACTAAAGTACCGAATGGACTTATCGAGATATATTTTATAAATATTTACTTATTTACTTACTATTTTCTTTAAATATTAAAGTATTGCATCCGTTGGGATATCGGATTGATAAGTTAATTTGGGATGAGGTGTCGTCAACCATTACACCACTTAATTGTAAGTGTAATTGTACAACGCATCTAGCCTCTATGCATCAAACATGAAGACTGTTTTGGAAATAAATGATTTAATGGGACATTAATTGGACCAGGTCGTGTGCGGAGTCGTTGCATTTGCTTGTGTGTTATGATATTTTGTTTGCTTAGACTTGCTTGAGGTGAGTTCTCGTAGCCCCATTTTTTACTGTTTTTTCGTTGGGAAAAAATGATACTCAAATGTGTTTTGAAATTTGACTGTGTGAAATGTGGTTTTGTTTTGGGACAATATATGTGCATTATGACTGCTATGTGAATATTATGTGTTGCATGATTATTTGGATCTGAGGGGTACGCCATATCCATATTTGTGTGGTTATTGGATCGGTTGGGTACGCCTACCCTAGTATGTGTGAGGTTCTGCCCTAATCTAGTGCTCCAGGTGGTAGTACCTTTATGTGCGTAAGTGACATATTTACTACTGGACTAGCGATGATGCTAGGATGGTTCGACTAGCGGGTAAGCTAGGTTGAGTTTTTAACATTATGTACGAGGATGCAAAGTCATTGGGTGCTTCTCAGTCTCCCAACCCGTCTTACCTACGAACTCAACACCAGACAATCTGAAGTCGAGAGGGGTCTTGCTTTTTTTTTGGTTTGGATATTTGGATTTGGAAGTTTACTAGTTTTTGTTTGAGTTTGTTGATCACATCTGAAGAATACTAAATTTGTAAGAATTGTGGATTTGCTTGTTGAGACACATTAACGTGCCGAGGGTTGGGTGTAGTAAGTGGTGGAGGGTATTACGAAAAAAGGGAGGTGAAGTGTTTGTGAATTTGTAATTTTGTACTCTGGAGGGTTTTGTATCTTGTGTTATGGATTGTCAATTATGTGCATTCCCTGAGTTCACGCCATTGTCGGGGTGTGACAGAATTGGTAATCAGAGCCAAGGTTATAGAGAACTAGGTGGATTGGCCTAGACTATAATCTAATATCCGTCATTTAGTTGCGTATAGGATCTATGTGCGCGGTGTTTCGCTTTTGCTTGCTTTTGCGTGTTCGCGGTTTGGTGCTTTAGTTATGTCAGTCATTGAGATGTGCAAGATTAATACTGAGTACTATTAGGAAATGATGCAGATATAAATATGGTGGTCAATGTAGTTATAAAAGTATCACAACTTACTCTTACTTGGTAATATTGTTCACACAAATTGATGTTGACACCATAAGGGGGTATTATGTGTATAATTATCTATATAGTAAGATATTATATATATATGCTAGTCTTCCTACCTACCTAACGTTGCCTATGTTCTCTCTTGTGTTGATAATGCCGCCAAGGATGAGGACTTGAAGTACTGGCCGGCCTGTTGCTGAATACCGAGGAGGGGGAACGGGTGAACGGGTTGGTAGAGGTGGGAGGGGTAGAGGACCTAGGAGAGGTAATGATGAGCGTGTTGACGAATTGAATGGTCAAGGGAATGGCCAAGGGTTGGGAGCAAATTGGGAAATGTTATAAGGGAGTCAATGGGAATGTAGAGGGATTCAATGGAGGTGTAGGATGATCACCCGACTTCTCAACGATCATTGGCCAACAATTGCAGAACCTCTTACCCGCCATTTTAGCTCAGGTTGGTAACCAAGGAAATGTTGGAAATCAGAATGGTAATGTGGTTAATGAGAATGTTCAGGAGAACGTTAGGAATGTGTTATGATGGTAAGGGAGGTGTTGTAGTTCTTACCCGATGGATGGAAAAAATGGAGTCCGTGCAGGACATGAGGGGTTGTAGTATTGACCAAAAAGTGAAATACACTGCTGGTTCATTACAGTTAAAGGCATTTAACGAGGTTAAACTCTCAGATCCGCACGCAAACCTGGGAAGGTTGCTGATAAGAATGACCATGAATGACTTTAAGCTTATGATTGATATAAGAGTTTTCCCTAGTCAGAATGCAAAAGTTAGAAACTGGTCTGTGGAATTCACTGCCCATGGTCGGGGCTGGCCATGCTGCGTATACTGATAGGTTTCATGAGTTGGCTAGGTTAGTTCCACATTTGGTGACTCTAGAAAATAGGAAGATTGAGAGGTACATGTATAGCCTTGCTCCACAGATTTGTAGGATGGTGGCAGCAACGGTACCAAAGACTATGCAGAAGGCTGTGCAGATTTCTGGTGCACTGACCGATGAGGCTGTAGGAATGATCAACTAAGAAAGTTAAGAAAATCGGAAACGTGAAGGGAATCTAGCAAGGTTTATAAGTAATTAGCTAGGGATATAAAAAAGGACTAGGAATGGAATACTTTTTGCTACGACCGCAAACCCTGTAGGAAGAGAGAATATGGGTGCTTGGCCTAAGTGTACCACCTCAACTCTTACCATGCACCCAGAGGGCCTTCCTTGTCGCACATGCTTCAACTGTAACCGCCCGGGACATTTGACAAGGGATTGTAGAGGTGTGCCGAGGAATGTGAATCCTGTTAATGCTAGAAACCCAACTGTTAGGGCATGTTATCAGTGTGGGAGTATCGACCATGTCAGGTCAGCGTGTCCTAGATTGAATAGGGCACGAGGCCCGGAAGAAAATCGTCCAAATCAAGTTGCTGCTAATAACGGGGGTCAGGGTCGTGAAAACCAAGGGAACCAGGCTAGGGGTAGGTCATTCATGTTGGGAGCAGAGGAAGCTCGTCAGGATCCGAACATTGTGACGGGTACGTTTACTTTGAACAATCATTTTGCCACTACCTTATTTGACTCTGGTGCCGACTATAGTTTTGTTTCTACTACTTTTATACCTCTGTTAGGCTTAGAGCCTAGTGACTTAGGTTTCAGATATGAGATTGAGATGGTTAGCGGGCAGCTAGTAGAGATTGATAAAGTTATTAAGGGTTGCAAACTGGAAATCGAAGGTCATGTCTTTGACATCGATTTGATACCTTTTGGACATGGGAGTTTTGACGTGATTATAGGTATGGACTGGTTGTCTAACTATAAGGCTAAAATAATTTATCATGAGAAGGTAGTAACGATACCACTACCGGATGGCAAGGTGCTTAGAGTAGTAGGAGAGAGATCGAAAGAGAAAGCGAGATTGTTGATGAGTGCTAAGGCTGGTGATAAGAAACAAGAAGAGATTGTTATGGTAAGAGATTTTCCTGAGGTATTCCCGAATGATCTATCTGGATTACCGCCTATTCTAGAAATTGAGTTTCAGATTGAGTTAATCCTCGAGGCAACGCCGGTAACAAAGTCTCCTTATCGTTTGGCACCTTCTGAATTGGAGGAGTTTTCGGGATAACTCAAGGAACTCCAATACAAGGGTTTCATTCGACCAAGCTCATCGCCTTGGGGAGCACCGGTATTGTTTATTAAGAAAAAGGATGGTTCTTTTAGGATGTGCATTGATTATAGAGAATTGAACAGGTTAATTGTTAAGAATCGTTATTCACTTCCTAGAATTAATGATCTATTTGATCAACTGCAAGGGTCGCAGTTTTCTCGAAGATAGATCTTAAGTCTGGATACCATCAGCTGAGAGTGCACGAAGATGACATACCAAAGACTGCATTTAGGACTCGTTATGGACATTTCGAATTCACTGTAATGCTCTTTGGTCTGACTAATGCACCAGCAATATTTATGGATTTGATGAATAGAGTTTGTAGGTCGTATCTTGATAAGTTTGTGATAGTGTTTATAGACGATATATTAATCTACTCTAAGACTCAAGAGGAGCATGTAGAACATTTAAGGTTAGTCTTGGAACTGCTCAAAAAGGAGAAACTGTATGCTAAGTTTTCTAAGTGTGAATTCTGGCTAAGGTAAGTGCAGTTTCTTATGCATGTGATAAATGGTAATGAAATTCATGTGGACCCTAGTAAGATTGAAGCTGTTAAGAATTGGAAAGCCCCTAGAACTCCCACTGAGGTTTGTTCGTTCTTAGGATTGGCTGGGTATTACCGTAGGTTCATTGAGAACTTTTATAAGATAGCTAAGTCTCTTACTATCTTGACTCAGAAAAGTAAGACTTTTGATTAGGGTGAGGAACAGGAATTGGCATTTCAGACCTTGAAGGATAAGTTGTGTAATGCGCCTATTCTAGCTCTCCCTAATGGACCAGAAGATTTTGTGGTATATTATGATGCGTTTAGGATAGGACTAGGCTGTGTATTAATGCAAAGAGGTAAGGTGATAGCCTATGCGTCTAGGCAGTTGAAAATTCATGAGGAGAATTATACTACCCACTATTTAGAGTTGGGTCAGATAAGCACTAAGAAAAGTCTAAAAACTTAAAACTAGATAAAGGCTACCCCTTATCGCTTATGGACCAAAAATAAGCTAACATTATAAGCTGAAAAACAAACAAGTGCATTTAAGATAGCAGACACAAAAAGAACTTAACGGACTTATGACTATTATTTAAACTACAACTAAGGCTAATTAAGCTAAAAGAAAAAGCTAAATGCTTAAAACAGATTAAGGATAAGACTCAGAGAACACAAAAATGCAAAACTTAAGCAAAATGGAAAAGAAATAAGCTGAAAGAAAAGCAACTCAAAATGACATAGACTAACTGTTTTTGGATTTTTGGAAAATTAAAGTCACTTGAAGCTTAAAATTAAGACTCTACAATACTTTTGACATACTATAAGCTAAAAACAGATTGAGCTTAGACTATAATAAGCTCATTGCAACAAAAATAAACCTAATAATGAGCTAGGATTTGACTCTAAATCTGCAAAAATTTTGTTTTAGCTTACCAACTTTTAACCTATTTGACTATTTTCTAAAATAAAGTTTCAAAACCATTTGCTCAAAACAGATTGCAACTAGAGACTCATTTGGATGTAAAAACTACAATTTAAAGCAAGCTTTTAAGAATATTGATAATTGAGCTTTTTGAGCAAACTTTAAAGCTGCAAATGTGAACATTTGTTGACACAGGTTTAAGAACTTAATAAAAACAACTTAAAGCTTTCTAAAATTATCATAAAGACTAATCTAAGTCTAATGCAAACTGATTTGAAAACCAAAAGCTTACACAAGCAGTTTTAACTAAGTTAAAACTGTTTGTGCCAAACACCCCTTTAAAATTTAGATATCACTTTTTTAAGCTTAAACATATTTGAAAAAGCCTTGGTTCTTGTAACAGATTAGAACTGAGCAAATGGAAAGACAACTAAGAATATTTCTAGTAAAAAAGAATTTATGAAAGAGCAAAACATTAATAAGTAGTTATATTTAAAACAATTAACTAGGCAGATACACTAAAACATAATTTAGATAAGCCAATGGACATAATAAGCTATTATTAAACAAAATTAGCAGCAATAAGCATAAATTAAGCAAAATGAAAAGCAGAGAATAAGCAAAAAATAAGCAAATCAGACAATAAGCTAAATTTTAAAGTAAAAGAGATAGTACCTTTGTCCCAGCTAAACATGAACTTAAATGCTCAAAAGAGCTTATCAACTAGCTCTAACTTATCAGAGATAAGCTGGTAAGGAAGCCATAAGCCCATCCATTTCTGGCTTATCATCCTAAACAGCCTATTCAATGAATTTTGAGACAATTTGAGTGATGAGCTTATTCAGTTAAGCTTAAAACAAGCTTAACTGAATAAGTGATAGCTTAAAAGGCAATGAGCTTATTTGAGTTAATTCAAAACACATTTAAAACATGTTTGCTTAAGAGTGAAACAAGAATAAAAGACACAATTTAAAAGGAAACTTTAATTTTATTAATGATTTAAACGTTTACAAGCTTTGAAAAGTAAAGTACAATAACTAAAAGATAATAAGCTGAAAATAAGCTATACTACACTACTCTACTCCTACACTAGATGCCTTGCACTGTGTGATTGAGCCTCCTTTTATAGATGAGGGGAGAAGGATCCAGAACCTCAGGAGCGTCTCATAAGCTTCATTCCAGACCCTTAGATCAAAACAACCTTTCATCCATCATTTTGAGCCCTTGGATCTCTTACACACGTATCTCAACCAATCATGGCCTTGAGGATTGCCAGCGTGTCAAGTGAATGTCAGACGTGTCAGGTGAACTCTTCTAGAAGCCAGGAATGTGGAGGGTGAATGGGATTTAACCCTGCGTGTGTTGTTGCTCTATGTAAAAGAGGGAGGGAAGTGTGAAAAAGATATACAGTAACTCACGTTTTGACTTTGGACCGGGGAGTGGGGTTTGGGTTTTGACCAAGGGAGATTGGGCTTTTTATTATTTCATTGGGCCAGGTTAAAGTGATTTTGGATTTGGACTATTTGTATTGGATTTGTGACTTATAAGTGAATATGGTAACATGTTAACGGGCTGACCCGGCCTAATAAAATTGGTACGGGTTAGCCCATTAAGGATGTATATGCCTTCGGCCTCGATTTCTCATGCTCTTTCTATTCCCGGGCTCGGTTTTGTCCGTTTTGCTTTATTTTTTGTCCTTTTGTGTAATATCCGTTACCTACAAGACATAATTGACAAAACAAACATATACAATGCATTTTTATGTATTTATTGGTTATTATTGGTCTTTTTAGCTTAATAATAAGAGATAAAAGATATGTGATTAAACACATATCAAAAATTCCCCATACTACGCTATTGCCGTGTCCTCACGCAATGTCATAAACACACTTAGAAAACCAAAAATTTCAATCCCCTTAGACTAATTACCTCGAAAAGTAGCTAAGTGTTCATCTAAAGGGATTAAAAAATTACTAGTTTTACCATTTTATGCATTTATTATTATTCATTTATATCATAACTTTTACGGAACAAGAAACACTAAAAGGATAAATTCATCTTCCGTGATTGTTCACATGCACCCAAACCAAGCTTTAAAAAAACGAAATCATTGTTAATACAAGTTAAGATGCTTAACATGACTCAAACTGCCATTGTGATGCTCTTAGGCGGGTTAGGTGAGGGGGAGGTGGTGTATTTCCGCTCACCTTATTCCTAGATCCTCTAAAGATTTTATTATTATTATTGGTGACAAATAACTTAATGTCTTATTCACATTAAAGTATAAACCCAACTTCTAGACCACCATTAGTTTGAAATCTTTTCTAAAAGAGACGATATGGTGAGAATAAGGTCCACATTAAGGTTCTAATTTCACACGATTTAGGGGCTATCCTTTTTATTTTATCCGAAACAACTCAACTACGAGTCCAGAGACGGAGGCTTTAGTAAGATAACCCCAGAGTCGAAATTTGGCTTTATTATTATTATTATTATTGCGTAATTATTAAACCTCGGTCCTTTAAACAACTGCTTCATCAGTATGCGAGCCGACCATGACCCAGGAGTCTTATTTTGACCTCGGTAATTTCCTCGACCTTTTAGAAGGCTGCAACATCAGTTGTGGCCGGCAAGATGCACCCCCCCGCCCCCCCCTACAAAGCTTTTATCAGTCTCGGATTATTATTCTTACTATGGGCCTTCTTTTGAAGACTGCCACATCGGTTGTGAGCCGGCAAGAGGCAGTAAACTTTTATCAGCCCACAGTTTTTATTATTATTATTACCTCCACCCTTTAAACGACTACCACATCGGTTGTGAAGCCTACAAAGAGGTAGGGTGTCTTATTTTGGCTTCGGTTTAATTACCGTAATTTATTATTATAGCCAAATTTCAAGTCTTGTGGTCTTTTAACTACCTAGACAACGGTAGCGAGGGGGGGGGCCGTCAGAAATGGTAGCTATTTTCCCACATCATGACAAAACTCGATGTGTACCTTAATTTCACCGAAGGAATCTCTACGAAGGATTTAAACTAAGATATGCAAAAACCTAAAGTAACTTTTTTTATTTAACAATTATATAATGTTTATTAAGTTGATGGTGAGCACTAAAGCCCACAATTAACCTCTATGAGCTGAAGAGATTCCAACTACTCTATGTTTTAGCATCTAACTTATATTTAAAATTTACAAACTATCTCTCCTCATTTCTCATTCTTCGCAAATGTAAAATCTTTACTAAACAGATCGCGATGCTTAGTCTAATAAAACAAAGCTTTGCATATTTAAAGTCAATTATGGAAACTTGCAAACTCTTGGCTTTTTCAAGCTAGAATTCGCGTTTTAAAGCTTTTTGTATAAAAGACTAGCAAAAGCTTAAATTTATATAAGTTAAGGGGCAGCTATAGCGCCAACATTGCTCGATCAAGTCAAAATTTATTTCCTTAAAAAGACAACACTACTGTCAAAAGACTTTATTGTTTTTAATTTTTTTTTGTCTGATTTGAAGATTATATAAATGTGAACAGTCATCGTTGGTCCTATATATATACTATGTCTTTGGTATTCGTGCCTAGTTCGATGCTTACCACGTGTCCTCCACTAATTTTTTGGACGGTTAGGGTTTCATAGGAAGGTGAAATAGTTCGGGTCCCACCTGTCCCATCACTTAGCCGTTTTCGCTGTTTCTCGTTTTATGGGTCCTGATTTTGCGCTGTGGGGTCCCACATACAGTTTTGACGGTTCTACATCATCCAAAAGGTTTATATTTTTCAGTCTAGCAACCTTGACCGCGGTCCCAACCACGGCCGCGTCTCCTAAACTGGGGGGGGGGACATGATGACGTATAGTATGGACCACCTCGGCCCACTTATACTACTATGGACTTCGTAGCTATTAACGAGCCTACGTCCCATGTATAGCGGTCACGACCTTCTAGACATACGGGTCGCAGCTACGGGCACGCTGTCCGTGGACGCAGTAACTTCATAAGTTATCTTTAAGAGAGGATAACCTAAGTAAATAAGAGATATACTTTACTTATTTAAATCAGTCAGGATAATTACAAATCCCTACAATATCGGCCGCGTCTTGGGCCGAAAGATACAGAAACCCTAAAGGGTATTCAACCTATAAAAGGAACCCAATTATCATCAGTACAAGTATCTAACAAACCCTAATTACACTTAATTACTCTCTTAAAATCACATACTTACTCTCACGCCGGAGTCTAATCATGGGATCCGCTCCCACGATAAGGTTAACAATGTTTATTTCCTTGTGCAGGGTCCTTCAACGAATTCACTTGGTACAAGAACGAGGCACTCTATACCTGAATAGCAGCCTATTCGGATCAGACCTAACAAGACCCGACCTAACTTTTGTATCAACAAGTTGGCGCCATACGTGGGACCCAACACTAGGAATTACTCTCATCAGAATGAGCGCAATGGCTAATGCAACCCCCATCGTGACCACTGTCACGAAAACTGCAAACAAAGAAAAGTCGCCGGACAACGCACCCAGGGTGAACATCCTGGACTTCTGCGAAGAACACTACGAAGACATCCTGCCGATCATTATGGAGAAGGCACGACGCGAAAAGCCAAAAGAAGTCCAAACTAGACTAAATTTTAGAGCAAACTCCAAGAAAACCCGAAGAGAAAAGGAGAACTCCTTAAACTCGAGAGTAGAAAACTCGCCTACAAGATTTCACTCTGAGAGATCCCGGACACGCGGTCACAAAAGGCGCAATGACAGAAACGTGTTTAACCGTGTTTAACCGCCTGAGCCACCGAAGGAAGAGCGTGCACGAGCGACTCAGTGATACCTACTCGCCAAGTACAACAAAGTTCGGGCCAAGCAGGACGAACTTAAGAGACCCCTCTCACAGTAGAGGCCATTCCCTCAGTAGGGAACATCCCCGAATTGAAGACCGCCTCTGGGGCGTAGAAGAATCGTATGGCGACACTTACTCTCAGAGGACCAAGACCAAGTATAGAGATCGATCTCGTGATGGAGATCCACTCCGCAACGTAAAAAGATGGAGGGAAAGTGAATCCCCATCATCTCGCGGATGAGAAAGCAGCACCAGTAACAAGAGGACACTGGAAGTCAAGAACGAAAAGGCGCAAGCTGGTAGATTAAGACGATTTGGCCGTACCCTAGACCTGCGAGGACGTGGATCTGTTCACGCCTTGAATCCGCAACTTTAAAAGTTCACAGAAGACGCGCATGCCCAACAATGTGAAAACTTATGACGGAACCGGAGACCCGAAAGACCACTTGAAAATCTTCTAAGCCGCTACACAGGTGGAACGTTGGGCGATGCCTACATGGTGTCACATGTTCAACTCTACCCTAATAGGGGCCGCGAGGGTCTGGTTTGATGAACTACCTCCAGAAAGCATAGATGTGTACAAGGGTCTCAAAGCGGCCTTTCTAGCATACTTCATGCAACAGAAGAAGTATGTAAAAGATCCAGTATAAATTCACAACATTAAGCAGAAGGACGGGGAGACCATTGAGGATTTCATGGAGCGATTCAAAGTTAAAACCGGGCGCATGAAGGGAGCCCCTGAATGCATGCGGATCTCTGGGTTCATGCATGGGGTCAACAACCCCGAACTAACAAAGCGTCTCAATGAACACGTCCCAAAGACCATGGAAGAAACGATGACAGTCATCACTGCCTTCATACGAGGAGAAGCTGCGGCCGCTTCCAAAAAGAGAGGTCACTCACCATGAAAATCACAAGATCAGTCCAAGCGGCATGCTTCCGAGCGAAAATCTGACTTCCGAGGTCAGTCAAGGGAAGGACGGGGGTCTAGCAAGTTTACCCCCTCACCAGAACGCCCAAAGAAATCCTCGCGGCTAAAGCAGGAAAGTTCAAACCACCACCGCCCATGGTAACCCCGGTAGAAAAAAGAAGCAACAACAAGTTTTACGATTTCCACAATGATAAAGGACATAGCACGGACGAGTGCATGCAGATAAAGAATCAGATTGAAGAATTGGTGCTAGCAGGGAAGCTCTCACACTTGATAAAGGAAATTAAGCAGAGTCGAGATCACAATGAGGAAGATGGTGTTTTGATATTATTTTTTATCAAAGAAAATTTAAAGAGTTACAATATGAATAACTTTGTTTTCTTTTTTCTTGATTCCTGCCTTATGAATGGCATTCTATTTAAATACTAATATTTGGTCTTATCTTTTCTCATGCATGTGCATGGCTTTTTAGGATTTAGTTACCAACTCATTACCAACTCATTTGTCTTATCTTTTCTCTTGTGTTTATCCTGATATCGTCTCGGATCACACCTCCCCTCGTCACGAAGAGGACCAACTCCTGTTGGTCTTACAACTAGAGATGAGGAAATCGGGTTTTGCCAACTTCCTTCGAAAACCATTTTGCTTTGCTTGGCAATTGTCCCTTCATTCCTATTCGATACGACTTCCTTTCACCACATCAGGTTGAGCTCGACTTTCTTTCTACAATTGTATCTTCAGTTAAGACCTTTTCTTGTTCATTGATTAATTCATCAAGAGAAGGCAAATATTTTGGTACCACTTTAGTGCTGCCCACGTTTCTTGATTGTGAATTTTGTGTCTTGTGTGGGCAACTGGGTAGTTTTTAACATTAAACAATAATATAAAATAACAAAATAATAAAAGAAACAAAATAAATTTTTTATACAAATAAACGATAAAAATAAAATATATAATTTAAAAAAAATTAAAAACAAAAATAAAAATATGATATAAAAAATAAAGGGTATTTCTAATATGGTAAAAATAAAAAAAAAAAATATAAAAATACAAAAAAATTTAGTAATAAAATAAAAAAAAAAAAAAAAAAAATAACCATACAAAAGAAAATATTACATAAAAAAAAAACATATAAAATAATAACTGGCTACCCCCCCCCCCCCCCCCCCCTGTGCAGGAATGAAGCAGGTAAGGGCTGGGGGGGGGGGCCCCCCCGGGCGTTTGGGGGCACGCGGGTTGGCTGAGGGGAATAAACAAAAAAAACATGCGGGGTCGGCGGCTGCTGTTACCGGGGCGGAGAGTCGAGACCCCATCCCATCCCCCCGAGTCCGATGGCCGGCGCGGACCACGGGTGCTGGGCCGTCGGCTGTCGCGACCGAGCTCAATGGTGTGGGATATCGGCCCGGAAGCGGATCAGGGCGAGCGTATTCAATTCACTAAGGTGCAAGTTGGGTGCAATGCTGGCGGGTTGGGCTTTTATTTCCACACTCTCACACTCAGAAAATAAATAAATTTATATTTATCACTCTTTATTAAATAACAATATTTAATAAATTATGTAATGTTTTATTCAAAAGCGTTTATATAAAAACGCAAAGGTTCAAATTAAAGTTTTATTTTTACAGACAACGCTTACCCGTGATACCCAAAATAAATGATAAACATGAAAATAAATTTTATAAAAACATTTATAAAATATAGTCAAGTGGATACTCATTTTCATAGGAAAAATGATTTGGAAAACAACGGCGCAACTTTCGTAATTTAATTCAACCGTTAACTAGTCCAAATGAGTCCCGAACCAATATTTATAAAAGTTACTCAAATGTTACATTTTTGGTCCCTGTGAAATATTTACACCATCAACCCTAAACTATTATACATATTTCATTTCATTTTATAACTTTATTATATATATAAAATTTATAAACACATAAATCATTTTTACAAACAATATAACACACACACCCAACATCATCTCCCTCCTCCCATTAGGTTTCCGGCGCCGCCACCCACTCCGGCCAACCCAAACGCCGGCCACCACCTCCACCTCCATCTCACAGCCGCATCTTCACCACCCCACCACAGATCCGTTACCATCTTCGTCACCTTCATCCGAACAACCATCTCCACCACAGTCGCCACCCTCCTCCACCGTGGTTACATCATCATCTCCACCACGAAACCCCCCCAACAGCCGCCACTATCACCATCTTCACAGCCACGTCACCATCATCACCTTTGCCCCACCACCAACTACGGCAGCAGCCGCTGCCACCACGCTCCACCTTCACTGCCACCCGCACCTTTCTTTTTTATACATTTCCTTTTTATTATTTATTCGAGTTGGTTGGTTATATTTTTGTAGTTGGTTTTCATAACCCCGAAGGGGTGTTCGTTTTGGGTTTTAACAGCCACATAGGCTGCCGCCTAGGGGGTGTTTGGTTTATATTTACAGCAAGGGGGTGTTTGTTTTGGGTTTAAATCAGTTAGGGTGCGTTTGGTTTAACTAAATAGAGTGCGTTTGGTTTTATAAACTAGCCACAAGGCTGCGTTTGGTTTGTTGTTTCGGGACAGCCAAACGGGGTGCGTTTGGCTGTGTAAATTTTGCAAGGGTGCGTTTGGATTTGTTATAACACCACAAAAAGGGTGTTTGTTTGGCTGCGAAACAGCCCATAAGGGCGTGTTTGGTTCGGCAGTTAACACCCGAACTGGGGTGTTTGGTTTTGCAATCAAGGGCGTGTTTGGTTCTGTGTTTTATGGCAACCCAAAGGGGTGTTTGGTTACTGAATTTTATAAGCCCAAAGGAGCGTTTGGTTTGTTGATTTACAACAGTAGGGTGTGTTTGGTTTTGTTTATCTTATTCTTTTTATTTTAATTTACTTTTGTTTATTCATTTAATTAATCTTGTTTAAATAAATATATTTTGAAACATGCGATGTTTGCAACATGAATTTGATTTAGTGGAAAACGTTGAAATTTGACAAATATGGAAACGACTAGGTCATGCCGAAATTTATAAAAATTTATATACTTAGTACTATTCGTTTAACACTTTTATTATTTTGGAAACCCGATAAAGATGATTAAATCATAGTCTTAAGATGTTTATTATAATAATACAATAAACCGGTAAATGAACGAAAGATATACTTTTACAAACAAAACAACTAGTTTAGTTAAAACGCGCAACGAAACACTAATATATATAACATTATTTTATAATTCTAATAAATAAAATAATAAGTTTTGTAAAAACTTTAAAAACGTCCTTTATTCAATTCGTAACTTTAAAACGTGTATTTACTGTTACGCAAGAACTTTTTATTAATTTAATTGGTGACTTTTGAAAATGCGTCGAATTATATTATTACCATTATTTTTAACCACGTTTCTTATATAATACTTGTAAAGTATTATATACTACGACTTTTCCTTTTGAATGTTTGTCTTTATATACTTCACCATATGAATTATATAAATTGTTCATTTTTCATATGTAATATATATACGGGATATATTACATACTTTGCGTGTGTTTTTCGATTTATTTTATTTAACCAACCACCCAACTCATCCAACTTAAAACCCAAATCCCTATCAACTAGTCGCGTTGATGTACTCATCCATCGGTAAACCCAAATTCATCATCCTAAACTAGTGGGATTTAGCTGTTAAGTTAAGCTACAACTTCGTGGTCAAGCCGTTCCGTTCTCCGTTTGTGATGTGCTTATTATTTACATTTCTGCTAGTTGCTCTGCAACATCAAGGTGAGTTCATAGCCCCACATTTTACTCGTTTTAAATAAATGTTTTATTATCTTTTGGGGTGAGAAACATGCTCGTTTACAAACTTGTTTACGTTACCAAATTTCAAACTCGTTTACATACTAATTACAAACCTGGTTACTTGATTGATATCACACTCTTTTCTGCTTATGGGGGGATTAAGTATTTAAGTTGTTTGAATAATAATGGTTATTTCTTCATTGGAACAAGTGTTTTCAGTTTAACCATATCACCTATTTACGTGTTGCCTATGTTTGCTTAACAACACGAACTACTGCCCGATTTTATCATGAACTGTTAATTTATCGACGACTAGGAACGGTTTGAGGGGAAGCGAGCGATGTCGATTAAATAGATCCTATTGGGACTAATTATCCTATCGGAGTAAGCATTGCATCCTTTCCTTGTTTCTGTTACGTGAATGAAACAAACGGATTTTTTGGTCATGTCGATTGTGCACTATGGTGTTCTTTGGTTTGGGACAACGGTCTTAACGGCAGAATACTATGCAACAGGATGTAAACATGCCCTGTTGAACTATATTGCTTCGTGTGGTCATGAGCTATTTGCGCTAACAGTAATTTACATTTTATGCGAATATTTGTATTCGTAATATATAATAGTCAATTAATACTAGGATCTCGTAAGTTCGCCATGTGCTTTGTACGTAAAGTTATATCTTCCTATTAACTGTACGTGCGTACTGTAAATAACTTGTGGTCCACAACTTAAACTTTGATTTGAACGTTTCTGATTATTAAATGTTTTTCATAATACATTGAGTGTTGAAGCTGTATTCATAAACGTTTTTTGGTCCTCATATATGTTTTACTTAAACCTATGAATTCACGCAACTTTTATGTTGGACCGTTTTAGCATGTTTTTCTCAGTTGCTTAGCTTTGGAATTCTTGTTGTGCTATGTGGAGTTACGTGCTAATATGATAATCTTTCAAAGACTTTATCAAAAAATATCATACTCGTTGTCTTTTGAAAACCAAAATTATGCTTCCGCATACATTTTACTTATGCTTCCGCAATTGTTTAATTATTTTAAATCATGTAAAAACTAACCTATTTTTAAACATTGACACGAAGTTATGATTTCCAAAACGTCATTAGTGGTCAGTTCTCTTGTGCTGTGTTTGGATTTGATGACGTCACGTCCCTCGGCATGTATTTCGGCCAGGCCCCGTCCTGGGGGTAGTGACAAGATTGGTATCAGAGCCAAGGTTATAGAGAACCAGGGTTAGATATTAGGTACGTATTAGGTCTGGACTATAACAGTATGTGATCCTTACGTGGCTTTTTTGTGTGCCTTATAGTGTTTATTGCATATGTGCTTACGCTTACCTTTCTCTGCGTTTATCTTTTCTTGGCGGTTTCTTTTCTATGAGTTTATACTTTTCTTCTGCGGTTATCTCTTCTCCGCTGGTTTACGTTGCCTTAGTTTTTCCTCTATTTACTTATATAGAAGTTGTCTATATAAATATTAAACCTTTCTAAGACATTGTGGATGACACAATGGTCTCAAAAATTTGTCTAAGGGCATTGTGAGGATGGCAATGGTCTTGAACTTAAATATTCATAACCTTATACAAATAGTATTACGCGAAAACCCGACAGGTTAATGTTTACATCTGGAAAATGTATGCATCTAAGTTTCCAAGTCTTGTTATGGGCGGGACTTGTAACTGGAGGTTTTATTTGGTAATTGCTATGTAAAATCGCTTCACTTAAAGATATTATCTTATTTTCTTTAACCGTGTACTCATCAGCTATTTTGAACTCTATGTCGATTTGCCTAAATTGTTCTTCACGTCTCTCGAAGATGGTTTTAAACTCTCGTACCCATATTCATTGAGTGATTTGCATCGTATTTTCATCCATCTCCTGAGATTTTATGAGTACGCGTATTGCATCAGAAATTATTAAGTAGGCTAATATATAACCTCTTTATTTGAAAGGATTTGGAACGCCTCTGATTTAAATAAATAAATTGTATAAATAAGTCTATACTTATTCATTTATTTGAATTATTTCATTTCTTTTACCCCGTTCGATTTTGAAGTAAATACCGACGACAAGACAAGGAATGAGTTACACGAGGATCCGAGTGCATTGCACCAACGAAAATTAGCTAATGCTATCGAAGCTAATTACTGTTTATTGGGGAAAGAATCCCACATGGCTCTCGATCCTAAATGGATTATAGGTCGTACGTTAGGAAACAGTAGTAACGAAATGCCCAAAAAAAAAAATCTCTTCCATAACAAACGAAAGTTGCATCACACTAGACCATGCACTGCGAAGTGCAATAACTACAAGAGTGTTGGCCATGTGAGTAGGAATTATAGGACACCCGTTTCGATATTCAACTTAGAGGCCATTGTGGAAAATTAGAAATCTGAAAACCGTGTATTTAGGGAGGTTAAAATCATTGGAGCCTCTAAACACCGTCAAAGGTAACGTGATGTTTATGTAAAGAAACTAAAAATTGACGCCATTACATACTTTTGAAAGATTTTTCCCTATTTAGTGAAACCAAAGTAGACTCAGGCTGAAAATATCTAAGAGTGTTTTTGCCTAGTATTTACTGTGAATTATTCGTGTATTGGTGTGGATTTCTCAAAATATTTGTTCAATTTGTGTCATAATAATTTTGTCAGTTACACTTCACATCTCTAGTAAATATAAGTAAGCTACTCCTTTACCGTCTTACAACCCATCTCATTATATTTATGTAAACTGTATTGCCATTATTAACTAAGTGGATGGTATCCTATGAACTATTTTAGTGTCGTCTTATAAACCTAGTTATCGCGTTATGAACTATTTTACACCAGTTTACAAACCGTTTGCTGATAGCTTCTTGTTTATTTCAACACCTTATAAACTATTTTGATATCATTCCATGAACCGTTTTGTCAACATTTTATAATTATCTTACTATTACCTCATAACTTATTTGAGTATAAGTTAATGAACCAACTCGTTTTCATTTTATAATCTAATTTACGGTTAATTATAAACCCTTTTGCTACCATATTATAAATTATTTTGCAGATATCTTACAAACTATTTTCGTTGTTCTACCTCAGGGAATTATTTCGTTGTCATTTATTTAACTATTTCGATGTCATTTACTGAAATATGTTAGTCAACATCTATGAAAACTACTTCGTTGTATGTTATAAACTTTACGTTGCTACTTTATAAATGTCGGCATCGGGTTGTCAACTCGTAAACCATTTGTTACCATTACATTATAAACCGTCACGCACTTTCTTGTAAACTATTTTTGTTACCCTCATAAAACATTTCCCGTTATCTTACAAAATTATTTGCGTCGTTATATAAAAACCTGTTTTCATTTACCACCATAACCATTTTTGCTACATCAATAAACTATATCGTTTATACCATATAAGATTTTTTGTAATTCAATTAGTTTGACGAAAAAGAGCATTTTTATCGTAGTTCTTAATTATACATAGATTGATCACCTATGTATAAATCAGAAACTGGAACCAGGCTATGCTGGGAGTGCACTATAAATTTTGTCAATTACCCTACTTTCATCTCTATTTTCTTTTCTTCCTCTACATTGTTAACGAGATTATATTTTATTTGTATTTTACTTATTTATTTTTGTTTAGTGCGTATTCATGAGTCGTGTCGTTAACGGTGTCGTTTGTATTCGTACTGCATCATAACTAAGCAGATTTTCTTCAACCTTGGTATATAGAAAAACCATACCCTTAGCCGAGAGACTAAAATCATGCTTCCTGTAGTCATGGAAATTAAAGGTTCTAGAATGTAATGAGCATATCACTTTAAGTGGATGATAACCAATAGAACTAGAAGATTTTCTTCAATATACTTACCTTTTAGTGAGATAGAATCACGTGAATTATGAGATCCTCGTACCGATGAAACCTCTGATGGATCCTTCAGGATGTACACCGACAAGCCGAGAATTTAACAAGCTAACCGTTACCCGTTATCTAGTATAGACGATCTTTTCGATCAACTGCGAGGATGTAGCGTCTACCTCAAAAATCCACCTAAGGACTAGCTACTACCAATTGGAAGTTAATGAGAAGAACTACATGACACACGACCTAGAATTTAGAGAAATAGTGCTTACTTTTAAGATTTTGGAACATTACTGATATGACATGAGTATGAACTCGAACCCGACAATCACCGGAATCTGTTAAAAAGACCTAGAACGCGAGATGTGTCTTATCCACTCAATAGAATCTTAAAGTCTCGCTTGAACTACACTTATCTCATTCTTAAAATTTTTAATCTTTCCGTTACAAAACATTGCGATCACGAAACTCGTTTATGGAGTTAACGACTTGTGCGCTTTTTAGCTAATGGATTTGATTTATCCTCGAACTAACGACTGAGTACGATATTTCGTCACGTATCACCTGAGCTCTTCCTTGAGCTCCTCCCATTGTTGACCTTTATTCGGGGGATATTGTTTCTTAAAATGTCCACTCTCCGCATCCCACCACCATTTGTTATAGTTATTGTTGCTGTGTATTCTTATACTTTTGATTCAAGACTCCATATGTTTGTGCTATGATCTTTTTTTTATGAATAAAATGAATAAATATTCTAATAAAGATTTTTGATGATTTCGGATATACAAATTGTTCTTGTTGAGAGGATGTGAGAATTGTGAGTTGCAACAAAGATGACGATAAGGTTAGGCTTGAAGTATAATGAATTTGGTTGATTAGTTTTGGCGTAAAAGAATTTTGGATAGTTTGAAAAATATTGTGGCATTATGGTCAAGTTTTTGGTCAAGCCCATGGGTGCTTTATAAAAATATAGTTGCTGGTCCGAGTTTTAAATGAGGGTAAAACACGGACGGTTTAAAAATGCCCGAATGGGTTTATTAGGTCGAAAGTTTATGAAATATTCGTGGAGCTTCTTAATATCAAAACTGATAGGTTTTAGGAAATTTTCTAAATGATAAGTCAATTGTCGTTGGTCATTCTCTATATATAGCAACACTTTATATATTTCTATTTTGCGAAGTAAGTATTTTGGTTAAACGATAGAGTTTCAATAGTTCGTTTTTGGAAGATATAGAAACGATTAAATTAGGGAATACTAGTAACGTCTAGAAATTAAAATTTTCCTAAAATGAAAACTTTCTATAAATAGTAACTTTTCGTAAGAACGTCGTGACATCTTTATAAATTTAATAAGTCGTAAAAACACATTTTGTTGACTAAACTAAAGCACAAACATACATGGCCAACCCCCCACAACTCTTTAACCCACCCCAACACAACCAATTGTATTTATGTTGTCTATTTCGTTATTGAACGTTGTGTGCAACGTTCCGTTATTATTATTATTTCTCGTTCTACGGCGCATCTATATTAAGTCGCGATTAGAGCCGTTCGGTTATACTTTATTCTCCTCCTTTGTTTAAGGTGAGTTGAGTCACGATACTTCCTCGTACTTTCTAAGTAAGTTGAATACTTACCTCTTTTAGCCTCGTTTGATATTAATCACCGGTCCTTACAGATATCTCCGCCCTAAAACATTTAAACCCTTATACAGACATACCCACACGTCTACACTTTCTCCTTTTATGTTTTCACTATCAATAGACTTTCCTTATAACATGTTATATCAACCACAAAACTTGTAATGATATTTTTTTTCTAAAATACTCATGTTGATGAAATAAATAACCTGGTCAAACTTAGCCAAAATTTTTGTATATAAAAAAAGTGTCAAAACATTGAATTTTGCTGAATAAAATTTTCAACGCCATGTTTAAAAACGGATTTGTTAAATCCTAAATATGTTCCTAATCACACAATAGGTTAACAAAAATCGAATCCCGGGACGGGATTCCTTTAAGGGGTAGGTACTGTCACACCTCGCAATTTTCGATATTTTAAATTACTATTTTACCCTTTGACTTTTTAGTTCCAATTTGACTTTTTTTTTTTGGACTTTTGACCTTTTACGGTCACTAAAAACGATTACCGCCGTAATCGGTACATCTTTGAAACGTACTTTAAAATTATAAATACTCAAAATTATTTTATTCTCTCATTGGTTATTTTATTTTCAAACTTATTTAACTTGGAAACTGAGAAGAACTATTATAATTTCATAAGTTGACTTATCAAAAACGACCCGCTAAATTACGTTTTCATTATTCGGACTCTAAAGCAACTTGATGTAAAACGACATTCCTGACAACTTTTTAGTTTTGACCGAGACCCGAAAACAGTCAGAAGGTGACTGAAATGCCCTCGCAAGATTCAGAAACGAGAAAATAATTAAATTATATTTAATTATCACTTTTTGTTAAATAAAAATATTTAATAAATTACTTAACATTTTATTTCAAAAACGTTTATTAAAAACGCGAAGATTTAAGTTAAAGTTTATTTTACGGATAAAGTTTATCATAATAAACATTTTAAATAAATGTTATAAAACACTTATGCAAAAATAGTCGAGTGAATACTTATAATTCTTGGAAAAATCATTTTGAACGCAACAGTGTAATTTTCGTGCTGTGAATAAATCGTTAACTAGCTCAAACGAGTCCCGAACCAATACTTTACAAAATTTACACATTTGGTCCCTATGAAAATAATTACACCATTGACCTAAATATTAAACAACTTGTTTCACTTTGTTTTTAAGGGTCTCTAGATAAATAGATAAAGTTAGATAGGGTTTCATTCATTTCTTGAACATACCTTGCCACATCTTCATACTCCTCTCAAACTTTTCTGGCGCTTGAAACTGTTCCCGGCGAGTATTTCTGGCCACAGCATAGCCGACGCCATGCACCCTCCTCCACGACACCATCACCTCCGTGAACAACTTATTATCACCATCATCACTCGGTATCCAATACTCCTCCATCTACCGGCCAAAGTTTTTCCGACCACCTTAAACACGCCGCCACCGTATCAGGTTACCAGACAACATCAAAATCATCCACACCATCGTCGCCGCATCTCCAGCATCCATCACCCCCACGCCTACCATTACATCACCATCTCCCTTCCACCGCCACTCCTGCTGCAGCAAACACCACACCACCACCTTCAAAACTACACCAGCCACCACTAATCCTCACCATTTCACCCCTCGCTGCCCTCACCACAGCCGCCGCAACATAGGGTGCGTGTGATTTTTAATAACACCCAAAGGGTGCGTTTGGGGTTTAGCAGCAGCCGCGTACCACTGCCACCGCACCTCTCTTTTTTATACATTTCTTTTTATTTATTCGAGTGGGTTGGTTATGATTTTGTAAAAACTAGTAAAATTTTAAAGGGGTGTTTGTTTCTGGGATCTTTACAACCCGTAAGGGTGCGTTTGGCTGTAGTAACAGCCTAAGGGGTGTGTTTGTGTCGTGGTTTAAACAAAATTAGGGTGCGTTTGGTTGTTAAGCGAAGCACCATAAGGTGCGTTTGGTATATTAGAAGTATATAGGGGTGTTTGGATCTGCGTTTAGCAACCACTAGGGGTGTTTGGGTCTGTGGTTAACGAACCACAAGGGTGCGTTTGGTTGGCTGTAAAACAGCCAAGTAGGGTGCGTTTGGTTTTACTAAAAAGGGTGCGTTTGGTTCTGCGGACAGCAGCCCTAAAGGGGCGTTTGGTTCGCTGTTAACCACCCCCACATGGGGTGCGTTTGGGACAGCAGCCCCCACTAAGGGGTGTGTTTGGTTTTTATTTATTTTGCTATTTATTGATCTAATTTAGATACATATTGAAACACACGGAAAATATTGCAACATCTATATTGGTTAAATGGGAAACACAATGGTTTTGGTAAAAATGGAAACGTCATACAAACGGCAAAGTCATGCCGAAATTTCTAAAAATCTTTATACTTAGTAAATTTTTTATTTAAAAGTTGTTACTATTTTAGAAACCGATAAAAATGACAAAGTTATTATGTTTTTAAGATTATTTAATTGTTATTTTACAATAAATCGGTAAATAAACTCGAAAATTTCTACTTTTATAAAAACAAAGCAAACTAGTTTAGTCTTTAAAACGCGCAACGAAAAACTCATAATATATAAAAAAATTCTTTTTATGATTCTAATAAATAAAATAATAAGTTTTGTAAGAACTTTAAAAACGTCATTTATCTAATTCATAACTTTAAAACGTGTATTTACTTTTACGCAATAACTTTTTATTAATTTAATTGGTGACTTTTGAAAACGCGTCGAATTATATTATTACCATTATTTTTAACCACGTTTCTTATATAATACTTGTAAAGTATTATATACTACGACTTTTCCTTTTGAATATTTGTCTTTATTATATACTTCACCATATGAATTATATAATTGTTCATTTTTCATATGTAATATATATACGGAATATATTACATACTTGTGCATTGTGTGTTTTTCGACTTTATTTTATTTAACCAAACCACCAAACTAATTCTCCAACTTGAAAATCCAAATCCCTTATCAATAGTCGCGTTGGATGTACTCATCCATGGTACAACCAAATTCACATCATTAAACTAGTGGATTTAGCCGTTAAAGTTTAGCTGCAACTTCTTGGGCAAAGCCGTTCCCGTTCTCCGTTTGTAGCTGTGCTTATTATTTGCATTTTGCTAGTTGCTCTGCAACATCCAAGGTGAGTTCATAGCACCCATATTTTACTTCGTTTGAATAAATGTTTTATTATCTTTTGGGTTGTGAGAAGTAACATGCTCGTTTACAAACTTTTACGTTACCGAATGCTCAACTCGTTTACACACTAATTACAACTGGTTACTTGATTGATAATCTCACTCTTTCTACTTAAGGGATTAGTATTTAAAAGTTGGTTATGAATAAAAAATGGTTATTGTTCATTAGGACACAAGTGCGTTTTCAGTTACCTTATCCTATTTTACGTGTTGACTAAGTTTGCTTAACAACACTTCGA
The DNA here is from genome assembly GCA_026074375.1 of Tanacetum coccineum. Lineage (NCBI taxonomy): Eukaryota > Viridiplantae > Streptophyta > Magnoliopsida > Asterales > Asteraceae > Tanacetum > Tanacetum coccineum. The sequence goes on from BQNB010024990.1 coordinate 44,821, forward strand.
AACTACTTGCCCCGAATTTATCATGAACTGTTAATTTCTCGACGGTGGACGGTTAAGGGATGCGCGAGTGAATAATAATAGAATCTATTGGGGGACTAATTATCATATCAGGTAAGTATGCACTTACTTGTTTCTGTCCGTCGATGAACAAAGGATATATGTCATGACGATTTGTGCACTATGGTGAGTCTTTTGGTTTGGGACACCGGTTAAGGGCTTAGGGCAGGAATACTTTGCAACAGGATGTAACATGCCCTGTTGACTAAATTAGCTTCGGTGTCATGAGCTTAGCGCAACAGTATACACTTTTCATGCGATATTGTATTCGTTATAATAGTCGCATGTGCTTTGTACGTAAAGTTATATCTCCTATAACTGTCACGTGCGTACTGTAAACTTGTGGTCCACACTACTTTGATTGAACGTTTCTGATTATTAAATGTTTTTCGTAATACATTGAGTGAAGCTGTATTCACTAAACGTTTTTGGTCCTCATAAATGTTTTACTTAAACCTATGAATTCACTCAACTTTATGTTGACCGTTTTAGCATGTTTTTCTCAGGTGCTTAGCTTTGGACTTCTTGATGTGCTATGTGGAGTCTACGTGCAATATGATACTCTTTCAAGACTTATCAAAATATCATACTCGTTGTCTTTTGAAAACCAAATTATGCTTCCGCTACATTTTACTTATGCTTCCGCAATTGTTTAACTTCTTTTAAATCATGTAAAACTTACATATTTTTAAACAATGCAACGAGTTATGATTTCCAAAACGTCCATTAGTGGTCGTTCTCTTGTGCCTTGTGTTCGGATTATGATGACGTCACGCCCTCGGACACGTATTCCGTCCAGGCCCCGTCTAGGGGTGTGACAGATTGGTATCAGAGCCAAGGTTATAGAGAACCAGGTAGAATATCTAGGTAGATATCTAGGTCTGGACTATAACCAGTATGTGATCCTTACGTGCTTTTATGTGTGCCTTATACGTGTTTTTGCTATGAGCTTACGCTTATCTTTTCTCTGCGATTATCTTTTCTCTGCGGTTATCTTTTCTCTGAGGTTATCTTTTCTTTGCGGTTATCTCTTCTCCGCGGTTTACGTTCGCCTTACGTTTATTCCTCTATTTACTTATATGGAAGTTGTCTATATAAATATTAAACCTTTCTAAGACATTGTGGATGACACAATGGTCTCTAAAACTTGACAAAAAATGAAAAAATCAAAAGAAAAATCGAATAAAGCGTAGGCATGTACTAGACAAAGTAAAACGAGCACATGAGGAAATACCAACTTATCAAAAACAAGTTTACAAAAAATGGCTAGAACATAACGATAACAATAGAGTATAAATAGACAAAAGGTCAAAAGAATTGTTTGCACTAACGTCTTAATTTTATTCCATTTCCAGTAATCATCATGGCACAACAACAACATGCAGCTGATGTTCATCCAGACGAACTGTGTCCTCCAAACAAACGATATGATCTCATGGATGCAAACAAGAAGGTTGATCTTGAACATGTGCAATGCCCACCCGAAAGCAAAATACTAACGAATATCATCAAGAATCATCCATTACGATTCAGTATTGCTGCTTCTTCCTCTGTACCATGGATCAATTATGGCCCCAGTTCTGCATACATTGAAGGATAACAGATCAATTATAGGCTCACGTTTATGCTTGACAAGAAAAAGCTTTCTCTTACACTGGATGACTTCAGGACAATCTTTCACTTACCACAAGCAAATGCCGACAATCATGATAGCTTTGTGACACCACCATCATTTTTAGACATGGTTCCATTCTATAAACAACAATTGGGCTTTACAATGAAGCTGAAGACATTATCAAGCTTTAAGACAACTGGTCTTCTGCAACTATGTCAAACGTTATGCAAGATATTTTCAAAATGCTTGACAACACGTGTCACTGGATGGGATCAACCTCCGTTGCAGATAATGAAAATGATGTATTGCTTTGTCAATAATATACATGTGGATTATGCGGAGCTATTATGGGAAGGACTTTACTATTCTCTTCATCATCCAACATCTTCGATCCCTTATCCAAGATTTACAAAGATCATCATTAGTCATTACATGACTAGTTTCCCTGAAATTTCAAGACGTGCTTGAGACAGGCATCACAACCTGAAAGATGATGATATAATGAAAAATATCTTTAATTTAGGGAGATACAAAGACAAAGTTGGAATGCAAATTCCAGATTGGATGATTTCAGAAGAAATGAAGCACACAGAGCATTATCGGATGTATGCGGAGGTGTTTGGGTTAGATGTTCCTCTGACTCAGTCACAGCCATGGTTCTAAAAGGCTCGCAAAGGCCACACAAAGGCGCGAGGTGTGACCTTCACGCCACACAATAGACCAAGGCTTGGGCTTAAGGCTTGACGTGAGATGGGGAGTGAAAAAACATGATAAGACGCGATAAAACGTGATGCGTAGAGGTTTTTTTGAATTTAATTTCGATAAAAAATCGTATTTTGATATAGAAATGAAAAAGATTACATGCAAAGATATTTTCTTGACTTTATTCCTTATGTATGACACTTTTTGTAAACTCAATATATTTGTAATATGATATAAATATATAAATTTATAAATATTTTCATATTTTGTGCCGCCTTAAGTCACGCCTCGCAAAGGCGTGAGGCTTGGCCATGCCGCCATGCCATGCCTCACGCTATTTATAACCTTGGTCACAGCCGACTGAGTCTACCCAAGGAACGCATAGGACACTTAGCGCCCCTAGGTAACCTAACCCTAAAATGGATAAAGCAGAGTCCAGTGCTCCAAAACGATCAACTGTGATTCGTTTTCGTCTTCCTGAAAGGAGATCCACACATCTTACTCGAGACGCCCTCACACCAATCCATGCCAACCATGTTTAAAAAGCAGATGATTGATTTTTATAAGACACAAACAATTACAAGTAAGTCTTGTGAGTCACAAAAGTCGAGAAGAATCAAGAACTAAAGAAAATGTAAACTGGTCAAAGAGCACTTGGCGTCTGTAGAGATTGAAAAGATAGTGGAAGGATCAAAGAATGTTATTGATGATAGTTTAGCATCCTTATGAATGATTGAAATCAAAGAAATTGGCACTTAGTAAGAGCCTAGGAAGTGATAAGAAAGTCGGAGTAGAGATTACTAATGATAAGGAGGTGGAGATCACTAATGATGAAGAGGTGGAAATTACTAATGTTGTCATACCTGTGAATGTTAATGAAGAGGAGGAAGAAATAACTGATGAAGTGTATGAATTAAAGCGAAGGGAGAAAGGGAAGATTGTAGAGGAGTCTAGGAGTAAACCATTCCCCCACACCAATTAGATCTCCTAAGATTCATACTGATCTCGTATCTTCGGATACTGAGAAACTCTAGGAATTGACGGTAACTGATACTAAAACTACACCATCATTAATATCACCCAGCACCAACTTATCTAAAACAAACTGACTTCTATCTTTATTCAAAGCCAAACCTACTCGTTTTAAACGATACAAGAATTTCTTTCAGGAGTTACAGGGACGTTATACATATTTGTTTGAACATCTGAAAAGCTAAGGTTTTCAGTCAAGGAAAATCATTTGATACTCTTGCTGATCATCTCCAAGAAGTCATGGTCGAATCATTACCCACTATGGTAAATATGCATATTAAGGAGCAAGTTAAAAAGCAAGTTCCTGAGCAGGTTCGAGATCAAGTTCCAGTGTATGTTGCGGAAGGGCTGATTCTGGAAAGACAAACGACTAAAGAAGAGATGGAACGGATGATTGCTAAAGCTATTTTACAAGAGCATGGGAATATACAGGCTAAAATTTCCTCACAAATTAATAATGCTATTGATAATCACATTCCTTCTCAAGTTGATGCGTCTGTAAGAAGTTATATGTCTGGACATATTCTTCATGTTTATCCAGTTCAATCACAAACACCCTCTGTTCCAGAACAACAATATAAAATGTATCTCTTTATTAAAGCCGATCCTCAGTTGAAACAACAAGACATAGCAATATGGCTAGCACTTCAGATAAAGTTTGAGAGTCTTCATGTACCACAAACTACATGTAGAACTTCTGCCGTTCGCCCAAGAGATCAGGACGATCCTCATGATGATGCTCATACCAGGGGTAAATCGTGCAAAGCGGTAATAAGAAAAAAAATTTTTTACTGAGATATGAAGCATATGTGTCTGAAAAAAGGATTCATCGTTCTGACGGTCAATTGAATGAACAAGTCCAATCAACTTCAGGAAATCAAAGCAAGAAGACATTCTGATTATAGACAGAGTCTTATGCCTTTCAATGAAGATGAAATAACCAATGAAGCAAATGGTACAAGATATTATGGAAGAGTATCACACTGACAATTGATGAAGAAAAATTAAAAGAAAATGTTTGTTGAGAATTTGAGACAAAGATGTACTATCAGGAGATGAGCCATACACTATCACATTGATCAGATGAAGAATTTCCTAAAAAGTGACATTGTTTGGGAAAGTAAAAAGGAAATCCTTGTTTCTCCACATCCACGAAAGACCACACCTCTAGTTCAAAGTTGTCAGGGAGATCCTGAAGCTCCACCACTATCTCTTATAAATCAAGACCTTTTGTATCTGAAGAAAGGAAGTTCAAGGCCTGAGAAGATAGTATTGTCACTATCACAAAGATTCTTGCAATTATCTTTTTAATGATATGATACGTAGAAATGAACTTCTAAGATGGGTGAATAAGTGAGTTAAAGAAATTAATCCTTATGCTCGATAATGGTTGAACATTGAAGAAACCTCATGCAAAGATCATCTACATAAGGAAAAACAGAAAGAGCCCATGAAAACCAAAGGAATGAATTATTTCGAAACTCAATATCATCGAGTTATCAAGACGTACTGGGAATTGGGTCATGACCACAAGATTATCATAAAGATCTATGCAAGAAGAGCTAATGAGTGGCATTAATCAATTACCCGAGCCTGATTACAAAGAATCATCAATAAGGAATGATAATGAGGACAAATTATTTGGCACTTATGAATGTGGCAAGGTACCTGCCTAATGCAGAACAGGGTTGCAATGTTCCTTTATCAATATTCAACAGAATTTAGTTATATGGGAAAAGGTCAATGATTTTTCAACTTGGAATTGAAATTATCAGCAAAAAGGATAATCTCACTGCACCAACAATATACCTTTCCAGGAGTGAAAAAACACAAATGTACTCCATCATCTATGAGCCCGTGCATGAATCAAAAACAAGAAAGTAGTCAAGAAAAATGAAACGGGTATGAATAACATTCAGAGATTCATAAGTATTGAGATGCACACGCTAAACAGAGTATTAGAAGGATTAAGGTGTTACAATAATGATGTTAATTATGGATATATTCAAAGAGATCTCACCAATAAAGAAGTTGAGTATCTGAAATTGTTTGAAGAAGAGATTGAAGTATCGAAATCAAATGAGAAGATGGGAGATGTATGTGAATGGAAGACCACTTGGACCACGAAGAGGACCGCCCATATGATAAACGACCCTTAAGGGAATTGTTAGGATGCATTAATAAGGTGTCATTAATGTGATTTAGTTATTAGTCTTTATTTTGTTTAGAATAAAGTAGTTTGTAATAAGGTATATTATGCTAAAAGTAAGAAATAACATAGTTGCCAAAGAATAGGGACTAGAAGTGAAACATTAGAAAAATAAAGGAAAGGAAGCCTCCTTCCTTCTCCTATAAATACCCCTTCTAATCATCATTAGAAGGTGATGCCTTGTAATAAACTTTTCCTTTTTCCCTTCATTTAATAATATAAATTTTATATGGAAAAATTTTTTTGAATACTATTGCCATCCTCAACAATTATCTCCACGCATTTCATGATTGATTATGAATGATTCACGATAAACAAGACCTATATCTTAGAAAGGATGTCGTTTATTTTCATATCAATCGATGTGAATGAGAAGTAGGTTTAAGATAATATCTCTGTTAAATAATAGTGATATAATCTTAAAGCTAAACAAATAACAATCTGATTTCTTGTCCATACTCGAAAACTTGTCAATTAGATTCGATAATAATATCAATCATAATTTGAATAATGAATCAATATATATTCGAAATCTTTCTTGACCCTCACGAACACTCTTTTCAAAAGAAAACAGATAAAGATTTTCATAGTGTGTTCCATTAATTCTAAGACTAGTTGTAAGGTAAGGTTGATAAATAATGACAAGTTAATTTCTTACTACAAGATTGTCATATATTTTGCTTGTACGAAAAAACTATTTGTTGTTATGCATAGTATGCATAGTTTTTGACATTTTATTAGTATATGAATGATTTTTCTAACCATCTTAATACAACACACATCTTTTCTAAAACACTATATGTTTATAAAAAGAATATAATTATGTGTGTGGGTTAGAACAATGCAAGCACAAGCAAAGTTTAAAAATACATTTTCTTTTACTTAATTACCAATGTATTAATACAATCTTTTATTTTGTTTAACCAACCCAAGGTCAAACACCACAAGATGATGAAAAGATTTAGATATATTGTTGAAAGAGAGTTGATGTGTTGGAAATACTTTAGTGACGGGTTTTAATATATGATCTTAGGACATTATTTTTCCACACACTTAACAAACTATTGAATTCTCATTCCTAAATGGGTTACTACACTCAAAATGATCTACAAGATGTTTATGTAACACTTGAAAATCGTATGTCTATGCCTATATGCAATGCACAAACTTTTTGGGCAACTTAACGCAAGAAATCTAGCTAATTCCTATTTAGGCCAATCCGAAAATAGTAACAACCAAATAGCAATACAATGGCACATTTGTTTAGATATATAATTAGCTCAATACAACAGTAAATGATTACTTATTAATATCTATTAACCAAGGTGAAACAAAAGTAAATAAACATAATCATCTGAGCACCACATAAGGATATTCGAGTTGTTTTTGTGTATTAGATATAGAGCGATTATACTTGCTTTATTTTGATTTTGAAAATAAAATAGTTCCTCCCATTTGACAAATAATTAAGATCATATATTGAAAAGACAAATATACTATTTTCCAAAGATAAATCATTAGAATGTCCCGAACTCAAAAAAAAGTAAAAACAAGTTTTACGTAAAGACGACAGGGATAAGTCTTACCATTAAAATAGGAAATGTACTTTTCAAATATTACAACATCTAGTAAACACACTTTTATACCAAATTAGTATTCCAACCGGCTACATTGTGACGATTAATAAATATGACCTGATAATTTACATGTAGATAAACAATATGTATAAAATGCCACTGGAAAAAACAGTCCCATATTATGTTTACATCGTCACAAACCCATTAAAACCTGAATTTATACCATCGTTTCTATCTTCTTTGTAAATAAATAAACATATCTCTTCATTATGCCACACAAATAAAATTAAACCCATATCTAAAAAATTAAAAAATGCCTAACTCCATGAAACATCATCATCTTACTTCACTACCACAATAACAAACCAACCTACACCATCATGATATTAGCCTAACACTAATAAAAACAAAAAAAATTCAAGAATGAGCGCATCGGTGACGAGGGTGACAACAACGATGGAGGTATGTGGTGCGACGATTAGGGCGGGGTAGAGTACGAAGTACCATATCCCACACCCCATCCTCCCTTGTGTGTGATTTGTGTGTTTTATTGTTGGATTTGAAAAACCGTAATCTTAGAGGGGGTGTATGGATCTCTTTTATGCTTGCATTTATATATAGGAAAAAATTTATGTTTGAAATCACTGTGATGTGGTGGTCAGAAAGAATTAGTAGTAGCGGCGGTGCGACAGAGGTCGTCGGAAACTGGTGGTAGCGGCGGCGGCACCACAAAGGTCGCCAGAAAGTGTCTTATATCTCTAATCATTTTCACCAATATAACCGTCACATAGGATCTTTTCAACATAAAACAAAACAATTATGTTTAATAAAAGTCATAAAGTCTACTACTAAATCATATATACTAAATAATTGTCTTCAAAGATTACACTACTGTTTTAATGTACTAGTTGGCACATGATTTACGTAAAAATATAGACGAGAAAACATTTGTGGGTCAACCCACCCATTCACCAATTAAATTAAAACTGTTTTTTATGGAAGAAAGATTTAAACTGAAGTTGTAGTGAAATATAAAAAAAGGATTAAATGATGGATAAATATATATTTTATTGGGTTGAATTTGTAAAATTGTGAAAATAATGAGGTTAAAATATAAAACAATAATGGCAAAATTTACAACCTGGCAGATCTATGTGGCTTAAAAGAAATAAGAAAAAAAATGATGACATGTCGGTAATTTTCAGGAGTTAATCGGTTGTAACCGGATAGTAATTTTACAATAATATAATAAATTTGAAAGTTAAAATTTAATCAAGATTGATGTTTTCAAGGATAAGTTGACTAGAAATGCTCGACTTGAAAGAAAAGGTAAACTACAAGTTTTACGTCAAACCGAAACATATAGTTTTGACCACTATATAGTATTTTGCATTTCTGAGTGACTTAAGTTTAGAATAAAGACTTGGAAGTATTTTTAAATGAAACTAGACTCAATTATCTTTGAAATGGCGGGTAGCATGACTTCTACGGACTTACAATTGATTTTATATGATTTTTCGAAGTTTGCCAAAAACTGACGAAACAGACAGGCGGCCCCCATAAAGGTGACGGCCCCCAGATAAATTTGGAGGCCGCCCGAACATTTATGGGACCGCCACCAGTGACCCCAAAATACGTTTTTTGTTCAAAATCATTTTGTAACTTAACTGTAGAACATAGGACTTTAAAAAGTTGTTCCAGTACATAAATTTTGTGTTTTAGACATCATTTCTACTCTTACGACTTAGACAAATATAAGTTGACACTTTCAAATTCTTTTGAGAAAATTTTTCTTCAAGCTAGTATACGAAGTATATTTAATAACAAAACTAGTACGAATCAAACAACAAAACACTTTTCACACTTAGTCCCCCTTCATGGGTAATTTGATACATAGATCGTACTTTATTTTAAAAACCATTTGTTTTTAAAATTAGAGCGGCGTGGCTCTGATACCAATTGTGGAAACCGTAGAGGGGGGTGAATAGGTTTTCCTTTAAAAACTTTAAATCTCTTGTATCAATTACCCAATCAAGTTTGACTCAATATAAGAAGTGTCGATAATATGTTTACATTAGCCAACGCATATTCTAACAATATAACCGTACTCACAATTTTTAGCACGAAGATTTACACAACCTTAACTAACAAGATATGCACAACCATTCACACAATCATGAGCACAATGCAAGTATAAAAGTAAAGCGGTAAATGTAAAGAAATAAGTAAAGCAAAAGGTAAAAGAAAATGCAAACCGACACGGTGATTTATAGTGGTTCGGTCATGAAGCTCCTCTTCGCCCTACTCCACTCC
>BQNB010024991.1:18130-60125 GCA_026074375.1 Tanacetum coccineum
GATGGAGCTAAATAGAAGAAAAAGGGATGTTTGGTTTACATGTTATTTTATAAATTATATTTTTATTTTTATTTTTCTAAAAAACGTATTTAAAATATTAGAAATTGTAAAAATACTATTTTGACGCGGTTTCAGCCAAACGTGGATAAAAGTCGAAAGGTATTAAAATAAAAATAATAAATAAGCTCTGGATGCTAAAATAAGAAATTATTGATTTCTCAATCGTTAAAATGGATAAATATTCAAGGCACGATTTGTAAATATCTAAAACGATGATTTTTCGTTAAAACGGCTAAAAACAAAAATAGTGAATTCCATAAAAATTAGAAATAGAATTAAGGCTCGATTAAAATATTGATCTTAAATTCAGAAATGTTACATTATCCACCCCTTAAGGGAGCGTCGTCCCGGTGCTCAATTCGCCTTAATCGTCTACGGTTTACTTATGAAGAGATGAGGAAATACTCAAGTCCTCGTCGAGGTTTCCAACGAAAATTGAATGAACAAAGGTCAAAGCATCAAATTTATGCAATGAGCATGAGCGAACGAATTGAATGTCGTGAGAATTCTTAAAAATGAAGGATAAAGTACATGACTCGAAGAAAAGCCATTGGAAACGAAGACTTTAACAAGTCGTCAATTCTTAGAAGCGGTATGTGGTTTATTACGATTAGCTTATCAAGTTTGCGGCGGTCGATACACATTCGGAAAAATCCCTTATAACAAATTATGAGTCGAAAGGAGTTCAAAGCCCAAAGAATGATTCGTATGGACGAACGCACACTATGTCGAATGTACATAAGCCTACTCATTCATAATTCGTCACTTACATAAAGAGGCGTCCTAATCTATGTAAGTGATGAATTATGAACTTATGGTTCGGCGGTTTATAATTTCCTTATTCAAATGAAGATGCGTCCTAATTCATTTCAATAAGATGATCATAAATCATCCTACTTAAGTATGGCCGACACAAAACACAACATCAAAACAAGACCCAAAAGCTATAACAAGTAACGAGAAGAATAATGAGACGTTGGTCAATCGCATTCCAAAGGTATGTACCAAAAGACGGTACGATCCGAGGTGATAAGGTAAAGTAGTACTCCCATCGAATGGAAGACTTCAAAACAATAGATTATGAAGAAATATATGTGATTCAAAAGCATAAGAAGAGTGTTCAAACTCGAGGTCAAACGACAAGATAACTTTGACATAGTACACCGAATGTCAATATCGTCAAACGGAAATAAAGTAGCGTAAATGCTTTGGAGATCACCACATTGCTCATAAAATATTGAAGTAAAAGAACTTATTAAGACGTGCCATAGTGCTATACACATATGTAATAATTACTATCACATAACAATTCTGCCCTCGATCGACTTAATGGACCTTTATCTCAAAATCCGTAATAGGTATAAACAAACGGTTTTCGCCTCAATCAAGCTTAATGAACCTAGTTTACTGATGTTATCAACCAAATACTCCAAATATCAAGAACCTAAGTGGAATGACCAATTTGTCCTCATGTGCCAAATCCGATTATTTAAAACGTTTTTCCGTTCCACTGTTTTTTGCATAATTCCCATTTTATAACTCCTTTTGACCCGAAACGAAAACCCATGTCTAAGTTTATCTAATTCCTGCAGGTTTGGCTTGAAAAATGAGGTACTTAATATGAAAACATCTAGACATAAATTCATTTGAAAATCTGGGTATAATTTCTAGTTAGTTTCGCTATTTTGGTCGTAACTCATTCATCCAGAATGGTTAAGGCTCCATCCAAAGAACCACATGGTCCTCATATGTTGTACCCTTCACCCATGTAAAAACACAGTAGTCTTTAGTTCAAAAACTATTCGTTACAAGCCAAACAATCTGTCGAGTAATTTCTGGGTACACACTAAGTTTGTTTCCACGGTTTTGGTCGTATCTCGACCATCCGGAAGAGTTGGCGTTCCATCAAACTCGCCACTAGGACCTAACATATTAGTATATTCATTAATGCAAGGATACAGTAGGATTTAGGCCAAAATGTTCCCATTAAAATACCAACTTTACTCGAAAGTTCCAAAAAAAAGCCGAAAGTAACCATATATAGTCAACACTTATAGGAATTACTATTATATATATATATAGATGGCAGTGATCCTGAAGATAAGCGTAAGAATTTGAGAGGAGAGTAGCTCATATATGTACGAGTATCCATATATAATACTAGTATTGACGTTCGAGGGAGAAAATAAGAAAACAGGAAGTATGCGATAATCGGAATGGTCAGTATATATAACCGACCGATATAAAGAATATAATATGACGTCATAAGATAGACGTATGAGAGCAAAATAAAAACCAATAATTATATATTCATTATTAATATAATAGCAATAAGGATGCAAAAGGGAGCATATAAGTTACTTGGGAGCAAGCAAGCGCGGATATCAGATAATGGTGCCGGACTCTTAAATTTTTTTGAAAAATGGTTATAATCTAGGGTTTTGAAAATGACCTAGTTTGCTATAACGACAGCTCTGATACCAATCTGTAACACCCTCATAAAATCAACAACGCAGCGGAATACCACTTTGGGGTGCTACTTCATAGCATAAGAATTCAAGTTACAAAAAACGACCTCAAAAAGACGTTAATAAAATGTCACATTCGATTATAATTTCAGAGTAAAATTTAGTCCCAATAATTTAAATATACAAAATGACAAGAGTTCAAACGTGAATCATTTTGTATATTTACAGTTAAAAGTTATCGAATGCGGAGAAAACTGAGTCCTTGAGTTTTGTTGATATCCACGCATCTCGAATGCTCCCAAAGCTCAGCTAACAAGATATAACCTGAGAAAATACATGCAAAAACGTCAACAATAATGTTGGTGAATTCATAGGTTTAAGTTAAAATAGTATTGAATTAAATCAAGTAATATTTCAGTAAGAAAAGTAGCATTACAACATTTAAAAGAATTGTTTCGAATTCCAAGTAGTAATTTAATAAATCAAGTATGCTTAGTAGTGGACCACAAGGTATAAGATCAACCAATGACAATGCAACGAATGTAGTGTCAAGTAACAGATTTATAGCATTGAGCTTGTGACAACCGATCCCTTTGACGAGAAAATATAGTTTTCCCAACAAGATTAGGTATTATTGCTATATACCTACTTCTCAGATTAATATATCCGTTGAAAAGTAGGTGTTCCAAAAGGATTCAAACCCCGGACGAAGAGTCACCCCATAATTCTATTTATTACACTAGCATCTACCCATCACAAGTAGTTAACGTTTCACGATATTAGGGTCTTTAGAAATAGGTACTCCTACGATAATTCACAATAACAGGTCAAGAATACCCTTCAAGCACTTGTGTCCAATTTAAAACATGCATATGTTCAAAACTCACGGTTTTGTAAATAGATAACAATGCTTTCAAATTATTTAGTAAGCAATTTAAGCTTTAATAAATTGAATGGTAAACAACCATGTATCAAACATGTATTAGAAATCATGTGAAAAACAAGTAAAATCGTTAGTAAAAACTTTCATGTAACGCTTATGAAATTGGAATCAATAATTTTGCTTAGTAAAACAAGCATGTATTCTCACCCTGAAAATAGTTATGGTAACCATTAAAGAAGAAAATACGGGGTTATGAACTTACCGAGGAGTGATGAAGACCAGAAGTAGATGAATCATCGGATGAGTGAGAAGCGTCTAATCACAACCTAAAAGACGTGATGCGGCTTAGAATTATAAAGATGATTGATACGTAAAAATAAATTGAATGATCACGAGATATGTTTCCGAGATATGCATAGCATTGCATTATAACTTAACCGAAGTATTCTTATCCCCAAATTGGTATACAACCTGCACTTATACTACATTAAGTATCTACTAAGTCTCTCTTAGCGATTCTTATCTTATTACTGTGTGGCCGCACTTTTATTTCTAAAGAAAAGGCATAAAACTATGTTGCTGAATTTTAGTCAACTTTACAATACCATATCTCTTAACCTATAAAAGATACAAGGATGAGGATTTCACCCTTGGAAAGATACTTAAGTCTAGTTTCTAGAACATTAGGCCTTTTAATTAAACCGTTTACCAATCCACGGAAAATGAGTTCTTACTAATCATAACTCTAAACAGAAAGTTCGCTGAATTTCTAACGCTTACGATTTTGGCTATAAATACTATTATATAATAGCAATCAAGTTGAATCAAAAAAGATATGAAAGCTTATGATGTCTAGTGTTTAACCATGTTTTAAAAACCCAACACTTTAGTGCAAAAATCTGGAGTTAAATCCGTTTTTCAAATAGTAGTTCAGAACTGACTTGTTTCCGTAAATCGGTCATATCTCACTCATCCGGAGGAGATATGGCTCTATCCAATTCGAAACATGTACCTTGAACTTATTTCTAAAACCCCATCAAATAATCCAGACATTCTTAGGCCAAAAGTTTACTGCAATTAACCCGTTTATACTACTGGTCTGCAACAGTCCTAAGTTTTCCTACCAAACACTAATTTGGATGTATTTTCCAAACCGTGATAGCTATTAAAGTGAATCCACTTGGAGAAGTTAGATTAAGATGTATACTACTGAGATTAGCTTTCCTATCCTACATTTTAGAGTATTAACATGGAGTTTAACTCGTTTCCCTAATGATATTTCAGATTTGACTAGCAATCGTAAAACGACCATAACTCCCTCATCCAAAGGAGTTGATAACCCATCCAATTCGCCATATGAAGCTTAAGACTAAAAACAGTCCCTAAACTACCTAGAAATCCCATCAAAACTTATCCAAATCACTAATTATTCACTTGAAATGCCATAACATATCCTACTAACATATCTCATACATCAAAACATGATGTTCATGATCAAACCCAAAATCAAGAACATGCATCCTTATAAAAGATGAAATCAAACAAATGCATACAAAAAAAATTAAATCAATAGAAAGGTGGAATAAGAGGCTTACAAGCACAATAGAATGGAAATAAAAATCAAAACAACAACCCCCTGGGTTGTGTTCTTGCTGCCGTGAACAAAGAGGACCAAAACCAAACCCAAATCTTGATTTTGTTGCTCCAAATCTTGATTAAACAATTATTATCAAACCTTTGATACTTTAATTACACCCAAATAGATTAAAAACCCAATAACCAAAAGTTTAATAAAATCATAAACTTTTTAGTACTTGATGCATGGTGATTTCCTAGTGAATAAGATTGATTAGGGTTTAATGTGGGTTTAATTTGAAGTAGAATGGAAGTGATTTGATGAAGGTTTGATGATTGTGGTGATGGTTTCTTGGTCTTGTGGTTTGAACAGTAGAGAGAAAAGAGGAGAATCAGGCGTGGGTTTGTATTTGACTGTTATCTCATGCGTGTTATGGGAGCATGTATCTTTATATTTATGGAATCTAGATACTCCACATATATAATGTATCGACTGAATATATAAGAAAAAAAAAATTCGTTGGGTTAATAGTGTTTTATGGTTCGGTTACTAAAAAAAATAAGGTATATATACTAAAATTTAGGGAATGGTTATTTAACAGAGTTGTGTTACTAGTATAATTCCTAAAAATAAAAAAAATATATATAGGGTGTGTTTGATTAAGCTAATAACCGACCCCCCCTATTAAGGGGTGGGCTTGGTTGGGCTTTTGTTTGATAAATCTTTGTACTAATTTGTTTCCGGGCCCAATAACCTATTTAACTCGTTATTTGTTGAAAATTACGATTTCTTCGACGCGGTTTTGGCTAAACACGAATAAAGGATGGAAAATAATGAAAATAAAATAAATTAAGCTCTCATGGCTAAATAGGGATTTCGTTGATTTCTCGATCGATAAAACGGATAAATTTAAATTGTAGGATTCGCGAAAGTTTTAAAATCGACGATTTTAGTAAAAATCGACTAAAATGTAAAAGTAAACTCTTCAAGATTTATAAAATAATTATAAGACTGGAAATAGTAGTGACCTTAAATACGGGGTTTTACATCTAAACCCTAATGGACAAGAAATTTAAACAAATTGATAATAAACAAGTTAAGGAATGGTATACACATACCCTAAGCATGATTAAAGTAGATTGATCTTTTTGAAATTTTCTTTGTTTTTGTGAGAACCCCATCGGTTTTGGTGAGTGTGTGTGTTTATATAATGATTTAGAATCGTGTTTGGTAAGTATTATCTATGAAAACCGCTCAAAAGTGCGGCGTACTTTTCCCTCTTTTTTTTAAATTTATATATATATATATATATATATATATATATATATATATATATATATATATATTACACAAAACTTGTTTTGCAAACTTCATAGTTTAAACATAATTCCAACCCATCATATTGACTTAATATTAATATTCATTGGACTAATATTCAAACATCAAATGTAATCCCTTATGGATTTATACAATTGATTTTATTTAAGACTCAACAAAAAAGTAAAAATAGTTATAGGAATGCATAGGTTCCCTCCTTTATTCCAACTTGGTACGACTCTTTACTCCACAAACTAATTGGGTGACATGATGTCACTCAACTTATGATACTTTGACAACTTCCGGTCCATTTTCTTTGTTGTAAACCCTTGCAAATAAATGTTTCCATACGGATCAGTTAATCTTATCTCAGTACGCCATTGTCTTGTTGCTTCTTCTTCTTTAGTATAAGAACCCTTATAATCAGGCTTCCAATTAACGTGCTTTAATGGTACTGGTAATGAGCCAAGGAAACAAATTGCCTTCTTCCAAACATTAATTTTACGGAATGGGTTTGTTATAGTTTGTATAGCTAATGATCGCTCAGCTGGATCGTTACAGTTCAAGTACGGTGCAGGCTTCGATCCATATATCGGTGCTCTAAACTTATTCCTCTTTATCTGGTACTCTTCCTCGTCGTCACTATTACTTTCTGCGTTTCTCATAACATCTGATCTTGCAGCACGGAAGGTTTGGTGACAAAATCCATCAAAAGTTAAGAAAAGTCTCTCCGGAGTATTGACTATGCCACAAATCGTATGCAGGAATCCCCGACCAACAACTATTGGTGCATCACGGTCGATTGGAATATCTAGGATTAGAAACTTAGCAATTAAGGTAGTGACCCCTACCTGACAAAGAATGTTTGTGAGTATCCCCATAGCTTCTGCTTGAGTATGATTTATCATCGTGATTCCTCTATCAACCTTCTTCATTTCCTCTCTACCTAGCTGTTCATAGACCCAGTAAGACATAGTATTCATATCCGACCCAGTATCTGCTAACGCATTTTTGTTAACCTCTCCCTCTAATCTGATGGGAAATATGAATGCTCTAGGGTCGTCTTTTTCTTTTAACGCCTCACCCTTAATCCTTTTTACTGCTTCCTCTTCTTCTTTCATAATCTTTCCATCTAACTCCACCTTGTCTTTTAAATTTCATATAGAATTTTCTTGTATTTGTCATGATAAGTCATTGTCTTGATTACAGGCCTTTCTTCCTCTAATAAAGCAAACTTTCAGCTCATTCAGATTGCTAATGCTTCTTTTGCTGCTTCTTCTTGAGTTAAATGACCACCAGCTGATGAAGATGTTCCTATATCTTGATAGAAAAAGTTGAGGTTTTCCATTGCCCGCTTCTTATTATGGCTACTTTTCCCCATTTTGCATACAAATGGCGAAAGTACTTCCTCACCCAACAATGGTATATCATCTATGTTAAAATCAAGCAAATAGTCCCAATCATCATTGCTCTTTTCTTCTTCTTCAGTTTCTTCCAAGAATGGATCAATGTCAGGTTATATTGTGACAGTTCCAGTCCTGAAATCAGAAATTGCTTTGGTCATACGTAGGAATGATCTTCTGAAAATCACCCCAAGTTCAACATCATCTTCTTCTGGGTTGATAATGAACTTCACAAAATAGATTTCACCTCTTAGTGCAACAATGAGTTCCTTCTTGACCACTTTTTTTTCCTCTTTTAACTTCATGTTCCAGGCATAGCTTTGCTGCATATTCGTTTGAGATCTTGTTCTCCTCTACTCCAAGATTAATCTCCCCATCATAAGCTTCCAGCCCATTGACAAAACGAGGAGCTACGAATCTATCATTAACTTCTTCGGTATCCATCTGGTAAAAAACCATAGCTTTCATTTCCTTCTTTTGTCCACTGTTAGCAGTGTCTTGAAATTCTAGAGAATTCCAGTCCCCAGATCCTTCAACCTTGTCACTCGAAATTTCAACAATGTTTTCTCCTAACCAAATTTTTCCAAGACTCGAATTTAGATCCATAAATCTTATAAAATAAGACAACATTAAAACAACCATTAGTGGGTTAGTTAAAACAAGTAACAATACCTTTTTATATTTACACTTTATCAATAAACAGATAGCATTTTTAAATTCAAACAATTCTCGTTCAATAACGAAGAAACAAGCATTTTGTTTAGTTTCAGCCAGGAAATTACGACGCACTTCATAAAAGTGCATCATACCTTTTGAGTTTTAAGACTTATAAATTTTTTAATTTTAGCATTTTTATGTTTCTTATTTTAATTATTTCCTAAATGTCTATTAAACATAGCAAATATCAAGTTTTTAAGCACATTCATCATCAAATAAAATTCTTTAATTCTTTTGAGGTTTTTATTTTATATTTATTTTGCATGAGATTAAAGTTAAATAAGCAACACTTAGCAAATAATAGACATGTGTATGCATTTAGAATTTTAAATAAGCAAGCTATCAAGTAGTTCTTTTTGGTTTTTCTTATTTTAATGTACGAATTACGATAATACAAGATTTTGACTATTATGAACACAAGGAATAAATTCCACATTTTCAAAATGTCAATTACAGTTTATGGGTTTAGGGTTTTTGGTTCTGATGTTCTTTTCCTTCGAAAAACTAGTTCTGTTTGTAAAAGGGGCAAGAAGTACGACGTACTTGGTAAAAGTACGACATACTTCTGTAATTTGTAGAAAAACCAGCGCACAATGATTATGTGCGGTGCACTTTCTGTGAAAAATTGGTTCAGTTTGCCAGAAAACTGTACGACGATTTTGAAAATTTTAGTTTGTAATATAATAATGACAAATTCAAGAATGAAATCAATCCCCGGCAACGGTGCCAAAAACTTTGATGTGTTATAAAAGCTTTAAATTTATAATTCTAGTTTTATCCAATTTCCAACTAACACACGGGTAAACTATAAACCCCCGTTTATAGTATAGGTTTAGGGTAAGACCAGGTCGTTCCACGGGATTGGTTATTCTTAGAAAGGGTCGATTATATTACAAAAGGGTTATCTAATAGACTATCATGATCTAAAGATAATGATTCAAATTCAAGATATAAAATGATGTTTATTTAGGGAAGGAGAACGAATATAGATAAACTTGGATGGATAATGGGTTCAAGAATCAAAGTATAATCGATTAAAGAAACGGTTAGTTTACTAAAATGATTTTTTTTTTCTTTATTTTATTGTGTCTATTTATTATAATAAAAAATCCTTTTGGCCTTTACTTTTGATTACAAAAATGCTTTGAGTTTGATTCATGTTTGGAAAGTAGGAATATAAACTTTCTTAACCAAGTTCGTTAGACATGAGGGTAAGCGTTAAACCTTTTATCATTGTTATGATCTTTTTATTAGCCAAATCCTTACAAGGGTAAAAATTAGTTGTCAAAGGACAAAACTGGAAATAATCATATAACCGGAGTTTTCGACCTATATTCGGACTCAGTATGATGATAAATGTGATTAAGGAGATTCGAGTATAAAAACATTCAAGTTTCTATAATAATTTCCAAAATTCATTAGTTTATCCAAGTTAGATCCATAATTCCCTACTGATCCCCAAACAAACATGTTAAAAACTACTCCATATTCATAGATTCAAAACATATAATAAGCATGTTAGATTAAGAAAAACATAACTTCAGGTGGAGAACATGTTTATACCGATTCCAATAGCAAATTATATTGATTTTCAAGAGTTTCCTTCGAACAATGATTCTAACAACCCGGAAATTCAACTCTAAACTATAAACAACTCAGTCACAACCCTTAATAGCTTGAATTACACCTCCTTAGATAATTACAACCCGAAATGTGATGAAGAACAAGGTGATTTTTCAACAATTCCACTAAAACTATTCTAAATCTAAGATAAGATGATTTGAGAGTGAGATGTATTGAAAAGGATGATTTAAGCCCTAAAATTCGAGCTCTATTTATACACATTCTTGAGGTATCAGTTAGGAAAGGGTGGCAAGCCAAAGGTCGCCTAATAATGACAATCATTATGATTTTTTAGTAACTGAAGGTAAAGTGTGTCGCACAATGAAAATTATGCGCCGTACTTTGTGTTTAATTAATTTGCATTTACTCCGCTTCAAAGTACACCGCACAATAAAAATTTTGCGTCGCACTTTTGCCTAGTTCATTAACTCTTCCTTAGATTCTCTTCTAGACCTTTCTCATAACGACCGTTAGTGTATTTAACGGAATTTCTTTGCACGTTTAGCCCTTTTCTTCATTCTTGGTCCTGAAATGAATATTACATATCAAACAACCAAACTTTGCAATATTTCATGCATTAACACATATATTTCATGTATTTTTTAGAGATATTTTATGTATATTTGGAGCGTTATCAATTACCTTAAGTACACTCAGGAACAAGCTGATATTCTTCGGGGAATAGTCGAACAAGCTAAAGCAAAACATCCTTTAGATAATGCATTAGACATTGCCTGTAAGCATGCCCAATGAATTCAGGAGTTACTGGTATATGTTCAAGATACATGCCCTAATGCGATTAAACTTAGTGGGAAAAAGGTTGTTGTCACACTCAAAAACAATGTCAAGAAAGTTAGGTTTGCTAAACCTCTCACATCCTCAAGCAACATTAAATAGGTAGATCATCTACAACATCAGATTCTAACACACCTGTGTTGTCTCTTACAGGATTGAAGTGTTTTACTAGTAATTGCGGATCAAAGACTATAGGCAATAAAAAGAATGATAGGATCTCACGAACACCAAGTAGGAACATGAATAATAAAGTAGAAGCCTAACCTAGGAAAGTTAATAAAAAGAATCATGTTGTTGAACCTATTTGTGATGTTGATGTTAAGCATTCATTGTTAAAAGCAAATTTTGAACTTATTTGTGCTACTTGTAAGAAATCTATGTTTGATGGTGTTCATGATATGTGTCTTCTTGATTTTGTAGAAAATATTAATAGCCGTGCTAAATCTACTAAGAAACATAAAAAACAAAATATTTGGAAACCTACGGGTCATGTATTCACTGAAGTAGGGATTAAGTGGAAACCAACAGGCAGAACTTTCACTATAGTTGGTAACTCGTGCCCTTTAACTAGGATCACTTAAGATAACATAGTGCCTCCTAAGAAAACCACTTCCCACTTAGTTGAAACACAAAAACCAGAGCTTAAAGTCTATAGCAGGAAACCTAAAAATGTCAAAAATGTAGGTTGGAGTAAAAAGGCTAAGATTGTAGAATCTAAGAATGCTAACCACTCGGAACCCAATCATACTTGGGGATCCAATGCTACAGATATTCCATCTTCTTCTTCTCTTGTCATGATAGGTTGTCTAGATTGTTCTCTGGTATTTGGACTCCGAATGTTCGAAATATATAACAGGGAACCGCTCTCAGCTCATGAACTTTGTTAGTATATTTCTGGGTACAATTAGATTCGGGAATGACCATATTACAAGAGTTATAGGGTATGGTGACTATCAACTGGGAAATGTTACTATTTCAAGAGTATACTACGTCAAGGGGCTTAGACATAACTTGTTTTCTGTTGGTTAATTTTGCGACGCGGATCTTGAAGTTGCATTTCAGAAAAACACTTGCTTTATTCGTAATTTAGAATGTGTTGATCTACTTTCTGGATCCTGTGACACAAATTTGTATACAATTTCTCTTGATGACATGCTTAAAACATCTCTGATCTGTCTTCTATCCAAAGCATCAAAGGCTAAGAGCTGGTTATGGCACCGTCGGTTATCACATCTCAACTTCGGTACACTTAACAAGCTAGCTAAAGACGGTCTTGCACGAGGTATTCCAAGACTTAAATTTCAGAAAGATCATCTGTGTTCAGCATGTGCATTAGGAAAAAGCAAGAAATCCTCCCATTAACCTAAAGCTAAAGACACTAACCAAGAGAAACTATATCTTTTGCATATGGATTTGTATGGCCCGATGCGTGTGGCGAGTATTAACGGGAAAAGGTATGTCTTAGTGATTGTCGATGATTACTCAAGATTTACTTGGGTCAGATTTTTGAGAACAAAAGATTAAGCTCTTGAGGCTATCATCAAATACATTAAAAATATTCAAGTTTGTTTGAATGCCACCGTCCGTAATGTTCAAATAGATAATGGAACCGAATTTGTCAATCAAACACTTTGTGAATTTTATGAAAATGTTGGCATCTCGCATCAAACATCTGTTGCTCGCACTCCTTAGCAGAACGGCATTGTCAAAAGGAGAAACTAAACTCTTGTAGAAGCTGCTCGTACAATGTTAATATTTTCTAAAGTTGCATTATTTTTATGAGCCAAAGCAATCAATACAGCCTGTTACACCTAAAACCGTTCATTAATCTGCCGTCGATACAACAAAACTCCATATGAGCTTATGCAAGATAAGAACCGGATTTATCATTCTTTTATGTCTTTGGTGCACTCTGTTATCCTACGAGTGACAATGACGACCTGGGTAAATTAGATGCAAAAGCTGACATTGGTATTTTCGTTGGTTACGCGCCCGCAAAAAAAACGTTCAGAATCTACAACAAAACAACCAAAAAATTATAGAAACAATTCATGTGACATTCGATGAGCTGACAACAATGGCTTCTGAACAATTCAGTTTAGGACCCGGGCTTCATTCTTTGAATCCTGCAACATCCAATTCAGGACTCGGTCCAAACCCTGTTTCTCAACAACCTTGTATTCCACCAAAAAGAGATGACTGGGATCGCTTGTTTCAACCTATGTTCGATGAATATTTCAATCCTCCATCAATTTCTATTACTCCAGTTTAAGAAGTTGTTGCTCCGAGAGCTGTGGTTTTAGCTAATTCTCCTGTGTCAACTTCCATTGACCAGGATGCTCCATCAACAAGTATTCCATCAACACAAGAACAAGAACATTCTCCAAACATTTCTCAAGGTTTTGAAGAATCCCCCAAAACACTAACTTTTCGTGATGATCCACTTCATGAATCTCTTCATAAAGAATTACCTTCTCAAGGATCATCATCAAATGTGAGACAAATCCACACTCCATTTAAACACCTTGGTAAATGGACTAAGGATCATCCTATAGCCAACGTGATCGGAGATCCTTCTTGCTTTGTCTCTATGAGAAAGAAACTCCAAACTGACGCCATGTGGTGTTACTTTGATTCCTTCCTAACTACGGTAAAACCAAAGAACTTCAAACAAGCATTGACCGAGCTGTCATGGATCGATGCAATGCAAGAATAAATTCATGAATTTCAAAGACTAGAAGTTTGGTAATTGGTGTTGTGTCCAGATAAAGTGTTATTGATCAAACTAAAGTAGATTTATAAGGTCAAGACGGATGAATTTGGTGGGGTACTAAAAAATAAGGCTAGACTAGTTGCTCAAGGATTCAGGTAAGAAGAGGGAATCGATTTTGAGGAATCATTTGCACCGGTTGCTAGAATAGAGGCCATCCATATCTTCATAGCAAATACCGCTCATAAGAATATGCCGATCTACCAAATGGACATCAAAATGGATTTCTTAAATGGCGACCTCAAAGAAGAGGTCTACGTTTCTCAACCAGAAGGATTTTTTGATTAGGACAACCCATCGCATGTGTACAAGCTAAAAAAGGCCCTCTACAGTCTCAAACAAGTACCACGTACATGGTACGACATGCTGTCAAGCTTCCTAATCTCACAACATTTCTCCAAAGATGCAGTTGATCCAATACTCTTTACACGACAAGCTGGGAATGACTTATTACTAGTACAAATTTATGTTGACGATATAATATTAGCATCCACTAATACTGCCATGTGTAATGAGTTTGCTAATCTGATGACTACTAAGTTCAAGATGTTAATGATGGGGCATATGTCATTCTTTTTAGGATTACAAATTTCTCAAAGTCCAAGAGGCATCTTTATAAACCAATCTAAATATGCTTCTCAAATTCTTAAAAAATATGGTATTGTTGATCCCACTTGAATGGATCTTGAATTCTTTAGCTTATGTAAGGCTAAGTTGTATTGAATAAATTTAAAACAACTATGATAGAAACTTTGATTGTGAATATCAAAGACTATGCGGAATCTAGTCAATGATACTAAGAAGAATTTCAATGAAATAGTAATGAACAAGATTAATAACAAACAGTTTACCAAACTTTTAGCCTTAATATAAAACAAACATTCTTAATAGTGTTAGGGTTTACAAAACCTTGAAGCTACAAATAGATTGACAGAACAATGAAAAGATGATCAATCTCTATGCCCTAAGACCTCCTTTTATACACCAAGGAGTCCTAACTGGCTTATAATATTTTCTTAATTATCATGATCTTCTAAATAAATAACTTATACGTATCTTTTACAAAAATATCTCATACTTATCACATAAGTATTCTTGATCCTTAATCAACCTTTATCTTTTTAGCAGTAGCAGTTGTAACCTTTCAACAGTTGTAACTTTGTACCAGCATCACTAACTGAGTACAAGCAGCATTAACTACTTAGAATATTTTCTTTATTCTTCATCAGCAGTACTAAGTTACACTAGCAGTACTAACTTTTCTCTAGCAGTACTTTCTTTACTTAGCAGTACTACATTACTTTAACAGTAGTAACAAAAAGTACTTACATATACTCTGTCAGTAGTATATAGCAGTATAACATACTAGCATATTTTTCATAAAGATTACTAACAGCATTAATTTATGCTTAGCAGTACTAACACACACCTGAGCAGCAGTAACTCTAAGATCATCATGAAGTCTTTTAATCCAACAAATCCTCCCTTATACTTGATATTTATCTTTAAAATTATCAAGTTTCTTCTTAAAAGTCTTCACCATCACCAGGAGGATGCTTTCAAACACTTCCAGGATTCTTGAGCTGTTTTGTCATAAGCTTAAGAATCTGATAACACATTTCATTCAGATGATCAGTTTGAAGCTTCTTGTTCAACATCTCTGTAATTGTTGCTGGTGTAAGGGGATATCTCTTCTTAACAAACAAAAGAGATGCATGTCTTGAAACCTCACAAAGTGTACTCCACAGGAATCAATTAATTTCTAAATCAACACTTTGTTTCCTAGTAGATTTCTCCACACTATATCTTCTATATTATGCTCAAACATTGTCCTTAGATCACCCCATAGTACACTTTCATATCCCTCTTTTGGTCTTGTAGATCCATGCTTAGCTTTTACCAGTTTCCACAGAGTTTTCAAATCTTCTCTGTCAAAATCTTTAAGCATCTGAATCATTGATGAGTACCTTTTTGAACTTCCATTAGCTTTTATGATTTGATATAGACTGATCTTTCCTTCTTTAACAATATTCCAATCAACAATGCTTGGAGGTTTAGTAGCTAATGGTATAGCATCAATTGCTACTTCCTCTTCATCAGGAACAACCTCTATAAGCTTTTTCATCTCAGCTTCTTCTTGATCATCATCTATCTTTTGCTTTTTGGCCACTTCTTGTTCTAGCTCTGTACCTGCTCTCTTAGTACTATCCTCTGCTCTCTTTTCACTAGCTTCAACCAACTTTGTTTTGTAGTCAACAAAAGTGTTAACTCTTTTAAAAGCTTTGTCAAACATGTCCTTGATAACTTCA
Source organism: Tanacetum coccineum (assembly GCA_026074375.1). NCBI lineage: Eukaryota > Viridiplantae > Streptophyta > Magnoliopsida > Asterales > Asteraceae > Tanacetum > Tanacetum coccineum. The sequence continues at coordinate 34,052 of BQNB010024991.1, forward strand.
AACTTGAAGCCCTTTAACTATTTCAGAGTGTATCCTTCCATGTTTTTCAAATAGTTACAATATAACTTTCTTTGTTGAGCTTGGGTTGGTGGTTTGTTCCTCTTTTTTCTTGCTTTTATTTCTGCAAAGTGTTTCTTTCTAGCTTCAAAGAGTTGTACAAACAACTTTGACTTTTCTTTAATACTCAATTGCTCTTATTCTTCTGCTTCTATTGTTGAGCCATTTGATAGTCAGCATCCATCATTGCTTGTGTTTTATCCCATGATTCAATTAAAGCTATGTTGGCTTCTTCTTCCTTTTGTCTTGAATCCTATCTTCTTCTTCCAATTCAGCTTGTAATTAAGCTTGAAGATTTAGAGCAACCTCTTGATCATACATAATCTAATCCTTTTTCTTCAAAGGCTTCTTAGACTTAATCATCTTTTTTTTACCCTTATCCTTTGAACCTTGACCCATAACCTGTGATGCTTGTTGAGAAGAAATTGTTGGAGTTGATTCACTTAGCTCTTGCATAACAATCCCTTTTGCCTTGGGTTTTGCACTCTTTATCTCTATAAGTGTTTGAGCCAAAGTCATTTCAACTTCATCAGCAACAGTTGTTGTAGCAGTTGTTGTTGTAGTGGTAGCAGCATTAACCACAGGCTCTTCAATTTCTACAAACACCTCATCACCATGAAGATCATGCACTCCAAACATATTAGGATCAGTATCAACATGAGTACTATCCACGGTGATGTCTTCATCAGCATCAATATCAAGAATTTTCCTCCCCTGTTTGGATGCATCCTCCTGATCACCCAAACTAGCTTTATCATCTGAGGAAACAACTTTAGCACTTAGACCAACCTTGTACAATCTTCTAAGCTTGTGAGTTCTTGACCTTTAATTCTTCTCAAGCTTCTTCACTTTCCTTTTTAAGCTATCAATTTCGAGTGCTTGAATGGTCTTTGCAGTCTCCAAGTCAAGAACCTTCTTTTGTAAGTTGGTACAAAGTTTCATCAATTCATTGAGTTTCAGACTATCCTCACCACTGAGCAGTGGATCATTGGAATGTGTAGGTACACTTTCCACATTTTCAGTCTCATCTGCCATAGGTTCTGTAGGACCACTAGGTTGAGAAACTTCAATGTCCTTCCTCTGTTTCCTCCTAGGTTGTTTCTTCTGAGGTTGTGATGTAGATGGTTGAGTAATAGTGGGTGTGTGATAGAGATCAGTGGGATTACCTGAACCTTCACCTATTTCTTCCTAAGCTTAAGCCATTATTGTTTCAAATAAAGGTATGATTGTTCCAGAAAAACCTTTTCCTTCGCTCTTCATGTTGGCAAAAATCTTCTTTGTGTAAAAGGGGGTAACATAAATATTTTTGTGATGTGACATATCTCCAAGTTATTGATTAAAAAATACTTGCACGAATCTCGGATACATCCAGAATTATACCATACTATCAACATTCTTTACCATATTATCAAAGATATACTTGAAAAAGTTAAATTATTGGTTGTGGCTAAGCAAATTATTGCAGAGGCCATAGTGCTACTAAATTCGTTCCATGCAGTAGTCTTAGCACTTAGGCATTGCAAAATTGTATGAATTAAAAACTTCCATTGAGGAGAAAAGAAAGCTTTGTAGAATGTAAGTTTCTGAGAAGGTTTTTCATACCCCATTAAAGCAAGCTGTTCAAAAATTGCAGCATTTGGTAGACAATCAACACCATTAGCATCTTCCAGTTGAAGATCTCTCCTTATTGTGGATTCAGTTATAATCACCTTCTTCTTATCCACTAGGGCTTGCAATTGTACTTCCCCATTAACCGTTTTTGCTTTGACAGTATCCCAGAACTGTTTAATACATGAACAATAGATTGTAGGATTGACGGTTAAAGCATATTTGATAGGGTTTGCATTCAGAAAATCAACTATCTCCTCAAACCCTTCACTTTCAGTGGGTTTCTCCAAAAACGCAACTAAATTGTGAGTATCAGCAAACTTTTGATCCGACATTGTGTTGGGTTTTGATGAAGAGTGATGAAATTGAGTTAGGGTTTATGATTAGAGAGTATATGAAAGATTAAAATCGATTGAATGAGTGATTGAAACCCTTAATCGAAGTATTTATGAAAATACCCTCAACAACATTAACGTTCACCAGCAGTTGTAAGTTATGCCTAACAGCATTAACTTTCAACTAGCAGTAGTAAGTAACCCAGCAGTAGTAACTCAGTAGTAAATTAAGCTTAGCAGCATTAACTTACAACCAGCAGTAGTAAGTTATGCCTAGCAGCATTAACTTTCTCTAGCAGCAGTAAGTTTATGCCTAGCAGCATTAACTTTGAATCACCAGCATTAACTCCAATTCCTTTCTAATCAGCATTTCCATCATCAAATTAGTATTTTAACTTACAAATTCTCTCTGTCTGTTTTTGATTTCTCTTAATTCTTTTAGCTCATAATTCTCTCTGTCTGTTTTTGATTTCTCTCAATTCTTTTAGCTCATAATTCTCTCTGTCTGTTTTTGTCACACATCTCTCTTTTTGTTTTTCAACTCACAACTTCTCTTAATTCTTTTTCTCACAAAATCACTCTGTCTGTTTTTATCACACATCTCTCTTTCTGTTTTTTAGCTCACTATTTCTCTTAATTCTTTTTCTCACAAAATCACTGTGTCTGTTTTTATTTCACACATCTCTCTTTCTATTTTTAGCTCACTATATCTCTTAATTCTCACAATATTATTTATACCTGCAATAGTAAGTATAACTAGCAGTATTAACTCAGCAGTAGTACGTATAACTAGCAGCACTAATTATACTTAACAGCAAAAACTTGAAGTTACCAGCACTAACTCAAATTTCATCCTTAGCAACTTTTGCATTCCATTCTAATCATCATTTGTGTATAATCCGTTGCACATTAACACAAGTAACCTCCCCTTAATCAATACTTCAGAGGTTAAGCATTACAATGCTTGCAATCAGATATTGAAATCCGCTAACATCAAATGCTTTTGTGAGCAAATCTATAACATTCTGATCTGTGTAAATCTTGATCATCTGAATAAGCTTCTTCTCATTGGAATCTCTGATAAAGTGATGCCTAATCTTAATGTGATTTGTCTTTAAGTGAAAAATAGGGTTCTTCACTATGCAAATAGTACTCTCGTTATCAATATGAATCTTAGTCTGCATAAAGTTATATCCATAATCCAGCAATTGATTTTGGATCCAAAGCACATGTCCACAGCAATTGGAAGCAGCTATATACTCAACTTCAGTTGTTGAATTAGCAACCACGGTCTGCTTCTTGCATTGCCATGGAATCAATCTACACCCTAGGAATTGACAACCTTATGTTGTGGACTTCCTATCTAAGCTTGCTCCTGCATAGTAACTATCAGTATATGCCACCAAATCAAAAGGTGAATCCTTGGGATACCAAAGGCCCAATTTAGGTTGACCTTTTAAGTATCTAAAGATCATTTTCACAGCATGAAGATGTGAACATTTAGGATTGACTTGGAATCTTGCACAAGCACATACTGCAAATATAATATCAGGTCTTGAAAAAGTTAGATACATCAATGATCCAATCATGGATCTATACAAGTGTTCATCTACATCTTCACCATCTGTATCTTTGAGCAAAGGCTTATGGGTTTCCATAGGTGTGCTTGCTGTTTTGACATCACTAAAGCCAAATTTCTTCAAAATCTCAGTCATATACTTGTCTTGACTTATAAAATCCCATCTTCCTTCTACTTCACTTACATTCGTAGGAAGAATGTGAGTTCACCTATAGAGCTCATTTAAAACTTCTTACACATCATCTTCTCAAATTCAGTGCATAATGACTTCTTTGTAGAGCCAAAAATGATATCATCTACATACACTTGAACTAACAGAATATCACTTTTTCCCTTCTGATAAATAAAGTCTTGTTTATCTTTCCTCTCTGAAACCCATTGTCCAATAAATAAGTTGACAAGGTTTCATACCAAGCTCAAGGAGCTTGATGCAGTCCATAAAGTGCCTTTTCTACTTTGTAAACTCTGTCAGGAAAGTCTGGGTCTTCAAATCCTGGTGGTTGACAAACATAGACTTCCTCTTCAATCTTACCATAAAGAAAATCACTCTTGGCATCCATCTGATACACCACAAAGTCTTTAAATGAGGCATATGCTAAGAATAACCCGATTGCTTCAATTCTGGCAACTAGAGCAAAAACCTCATCATAGTCTATTCCTTATTCTTGTGTGTATCCTTGTGCAACCAATCTTGCTTTATTCTTAATCACAATACCTCTTTCATCTTTCTTGTTCCTGTACAGTACTAATGGCCCTTTTGCCATTAGGTAAATCCATCAAGGTCCAAACCTGTTGTAACTTGAACTGTAAAAGCTCTTGTTGCCTAGCTTCTATCCAGCTTGGATATTTTAATGCTTGGATTACCTTCTTGGGATCTTCTTGTGATAAAAAACATGCAAACAAACATATCTGGAAGTCTTTATGATTGGTCCTCTGTTGTACTGAACTAAACATAACATGTTCAGTCACACTCTTTGTCATCCTTCTGGTTTGAGGTGCTGAATTCAAATCTCCAATAATTTGTTCAACTGGATGATCTTTGTGTATTCTTGTAGTTAGAATAGGACTGATAGGCATAAATGCATCTAAATTGTTCATGTCAGCCTCTGCACCAACATCTTAATCATCATCTGAATAAACAATATCTTCCAATTCAGGCATATTTAGATTATTTGGAAGTTCAATGCTTGTTTTTGGATCAACAACATTAACTTATGAGCCAACAGCATTAACAGTTAAACTAACATCATTAACATTGTTAGTGTTGTTTCCATTACTAGCCGTATTAATATTGTTAGTGCTGTTAATATTATCATCCTTCTCTTAATTAATTCTTGGCTCCTCTATACTTGGAGCCTCACTATCTTTTCCTTTAGTTGGATTTCCACTTTTATTCCCTGGATCTTCAGCATCCTTCTTTTCCTCCTTCCTTGATGGTCTGAATCCAACATCAGGAGAACTCTTTAAATCTTGAGAGAATAGTGGATCAGCAGGCCACATTGGTAGTAGAATGTAATCTTTGTCAGGTACTGTCTCCATTCTAGCTTTACCTGCATCATTACATGCTTTTGTACTTGCATTACCATTAGATTGATTCCCTGCAACAACTGGCTTATAGTTCATAGAATTTGTTAGTGCATCTATATCAAAAAGCCAATTAGGTCCACTTCCTGCAATATTAGGTGTATTCTCACTAAACTGAACATGCAGGTTCTCTTCAACTATCCTAGTTCTACTGTTGAATACTCTGAATGCTTTGCTATTGGTAGAGTATCCTACAAAGAACCCTTCATCAGCCTTTCCATCAAATTTACCTAGGTGATCTATGGTATTAAGGATTGTAACAGGACACCCAAATGGTCTCATGAAGCTTAAGGCAGGTTTTCTACCTAGAAAAAGTTCATAAGGGGTCTTGTTGTGAGGCTTGATAACTAACACCCTATTTTGGACATAACAAGCAGTATTAACTGCTTCAGCCCAGAAAGTTGTTGGCAATTTTGAATCAGCTAGCATAGTCCTAGCAGCCTCTATTAGTGTCCTATTTTTCCTTTCTGCTACTCCATTTTGTTGTGGAGTCCTAGCAACACTAAATTCCCTCTTAATACCCTTCATTTCACAAAACTGATTCATGACCCTATTCTTGAATTCAGTCCCATTGTCACATCTAATCACTTTTACCCTAAGGTCTATTAGATTTTCTATGTCAGTTATGAATGTTTTAAGGATTTCACTAGTTTCATCCTTAGTGGCTAAAAAGAAAACCCAACTAAACCTACTAAAGTCATCAGTGACAACTAGGCAGTACATCTTTTTCATTAGACTTTTAACAAATGTTGGGCGAAACAAATCCATATGTAACATTTGTAAAGGTTGGCTGATTGAATTGACTGTTTTGGTCTTACAAGAAGCTCTATGTTGCTTTCCCTTTTGACAAGCAACACAGGTTTGATTAATTTGAAGTAACCAATGCCATACTCACTGGAAAAAGCTTGAAAGGCCTTCAACAAAGGTACCTGTAACTGAAACTGAGACATGTTGGGTCGGTAGAGACTAGGTTGCGAGACAACTCTCTCTAAGGAACTCGGCTAATAGCTATGTCACTTTGGGAGAAGAGGTGCCTCCTCATACAGGGTCGCAGTGACCAGGCCAGGGCTACTGTTTACCAAAACACAGGTGTCCACTAAGTCATATGACCATGTATGGGTTGACGCCAGCCCAGTGCTTGAAGGTCAAGGAAGTTCAAAAAATTTTAAAGGTAAACCTCTTACAAGGTTTCCCCTTACCAGTTTATTCATTGTTTTGAAATTTACATGTCCAAGCAACCTATGCCAAAGATTAGATTCATCTGGTGTGGATTTTGAAAATAGACAAGTGAGACCTCCTTGAGGAACAACATTCCTTAAATCAACACTGTACATGTTATCCTTTCTAGGAACTTTAAGTAAAACATGACTTTCATCAGTTAACTTAAAGTCTGGAGATAGAACAACACATTTAGTATCAGTAAAAAGAATACTATTCTTCTTGTCACACATTCGCGAGACACTAAAGAGATTAAACTTTAATTCCTTTACAAAATACACATCTTCAAAATCCAGTTTACCAGTTCTTATTTTACCTTTCTCTGTAATTTTCCCTCATTTGGAATTACCTCCAAATGCAACAAATCCTCTATTAATTTCTTCATAATTTGTAAGATAGTATCTATTTCCTGTCATATGCCTAGAGCATCCACTGTCAATCACCCCTTTATCTTTCAAATCTTGTTGTGGATTGCCCTCCACAAAATGGTAAGAAAATTAGTTTCTTTTGGGGACCCAAGCCATCACTGACTTGGATCTGCCTTGTGCATCAATATAGTCAAATATTTTTAAGTTCATTGATGCACCATTATGTCTGGAGACATGGTCTAAAACTTTTTGCTTTGATCTCCAAACCCAACATGTTGAGGCCTTAACAGCATTAGCCTCATTTCCCTTATTATTACTTACTACTGCTTTTGGCCCAGCAGTAGTAACATTTCCTTTAACAGTATTAACTTTTTCATTGAAATTACTGTTCTTGTTTGTTGTAAACTTGTTAAAGGGGCTTCTAACTTGTGAATGTGCTCTATTAAAAACATTTGATGCTGGTTTTGCATAGTTCACCATTAGTCTTGGGAAAGCAGTATTAATTGGTCTAGCAATATTAACTGATACTGCTATTTCTGAAGAGTTTTGCCTAGCAGTAGTAAGTGTTTTAAGGCCAGATTTTATTAAGACTGCTTTTGAAACAAACTTTCCTTTTAGATGAGGGTGAGAAATTCTTTGAGAATTTTGGTGATTCACCCTTTTTTGCATTGTTCCATACATACCAGTTCTTGCAATCATTCTTCAAATGATTAAAACTACCACACACATGACAAGCTTTGTTGAACATTCAAAATCACTCCCTAATTTTTGAGACATCTGTTGGTTCTAGTTTCTCTTGTTCCCTCTAGGACTAGGTGTGTTTTGCCTATTTTTATCAACTGATGTTTTCTAGGAGTATTGTACTTGATCGGTTAGATTAACAAAGTTTATCTTGCATAATATAGGTTTATTAAACATCTCAATTGTTTTAACAGGCATATTTTCTTCATCACTATCAGATACCTAATCCTCAATAATTAGGGCTTCATTTTCTTTCCTAGCAGTCTCAGGTTCATTAGTCTCAACAGTAGGCTTTTCAACTATAGACTCACTAACAGACTCATTCACTTCCACAAAATCATCTAGACTAGGATAAACTAAATCAGGTTTTGGTGGCATAAAATTCCCAGTATAGGGAGGTGGTGATAGAGTTATACCCTAATCTGTTTTACAATTTATTCATTGATTTGTCTGTCTTAGAAGGTTTACTTTGGCCTCTTTGGATGAAGTTTCAAAATTTTGTACTGTAAGTTGAACTTATCTTTTTCTTTTGTAGCCAACTTCTAAACTTCCTTTTTAAGCTCTGTAATATCTAATCTACTTATAATAGATTTCACGTTTCTAATAGTTTTAGTTCTTCCTCATACACAGACTCATTTTTCTTTTAAAGACTAACAGTCTAGCTTCTACAGATTCTAAACCAGTTTTATAAGAGACACCACTTATCCTAGCTGTTCTTAAGTCTTTAACTAATTGTTCATTTTGTTCTTTTAGATCTTTTACACATTCTAAACAAGATGAACAACAATTAGATACCTCAGAGTTTGTTGAAGAACTTGAACTTGTTGAAGGATAAGTCATAAGAGCAAAATTGGTTGTTCCTTCTTCTGCTTGGTCACTCCAATCATAGCCAAAGCCATCACACTAAGACACTAAGGCATTTGAAGTAGTTTCCTCAACTGGCACAGTCCTTCTGGTAGGCTCCCTGTTCTTGTTGTCTTAATTCTTGGGTGCCCTGCACTCCCTTGCAAAGTGTCCTCTCTTGTGGCAGTTGAAACACTCCACCTTGGACTTGTCAAACCCAATTCTTTCTTTGTTGGCCATGTCCAGCTTCCTTCCAGTATTCTTCAGGAATCATCTTGCCCTCACAGTCAGCATAGCAATGTTCTACCTCAAATCCATCTCTTCTAGATCATCGGGATTGATTTGTTGTAGATCTTCATTATCTAGTTGTGGAATAATTTGTTGGCTAGCAAAGAAGGAATAAATCACAGCATCACTCAAATTTTCAACAGTTGTTGAGCTATCAACAGCACCCTGAGTGCTAGCAGTATTAACACCCTGAGCAGTATTAACTGCTCTAGTTGCACTGTTAGTGCTGCTAGAGGACAGAAAGGCTACATTGTGTGAGTTTGTGGTTGAGCTAGATGTCCCCTTAAACTCTGATTCATAAGCCTTTAGATTGTTGAAGAGGCCATCCAAACTCAATGTCTCAATCTCTGGTTTGTTCCTCTACATAATAGTATACATCGTCCATTCTTGTGATAAACTTCTTAAGAACTTCTGATTGATGTCTTCTTGAGGGATAACTTCACCATGCATCTCCAGTTGACTAATTAGCTTTTGAAGCCTTTCATAAGTTTGCTCAATCACTTTTGTGCTGGATGCAGCAAAGTTTTCATATTGCTGCTTCAGAAGATTTTTCTGAGTTTTCTTTGTAGCAGTATTACCTCTAAATATGTTCTCAATAGCCTGTATATGTGTCTTAACATCCTTGTATGAGTTGAACTTTAATTGATGCTCATTAGGTAAGGCCATCAACAAAGTGCTTCTTGCTTTTAACTCTGCCCTTCTTTGTGCCTTCTCTTCAACACCTGTAGGAGGGATAACAGTCTTCTTACCATCAACAGTTTTTGTTACGATAGGTGCATAACCATTATCTATGATCTCCCATGGAGTGTAATCAATGCACTATAGGTACTGCTCCATCCTCATCTTCCAGAGATCATACTCACCAGGTTGGAGTATGGATAGCTTGATGGTTTGAGTAGATTGAGAATCCATTGCGTCTTGAAAAGTAGATCTTATGTGTAGTAAAGGTTCTTATTATTCAAAGCTTCTCACAAGCTCCGATACCACTTGTTGATCCCAATAGAATAGATTTTGCTTAGCTTGTATAAGGCTAAGTTGTATTGAATAAATCCAAAACAACTATAATAGAAACTTTGATTGTGAATATCAAAGACTATGCGGAATCTAGTCAATGATACTTAGAAGAATTTCAATGACACAGTAATGAATAAGATTAATAACAAACAATTTACCAAACTTTCAGCCTCAATATAATATAAACACTCTCAATAGTGTTAGGGTTACAAAACCTTGAAGCTAATCGACTTAGGTTAAACTATGATAAAAGATGTATGAGTGATATAAGATATATCTAACCTAATACCCTAGGACCTCCTTTTATACACCAAGGAGTCCTACTGGGTTTACAATATATTCCTAAATTATCATGATCTTCTAATCAAATAACTTATACGTATCTATTACAAAAATATCTCATCCATATCACATAAGCAGTACTAACTTGATCTAATAGTACTAACTTATAACCAGCAGTATTAACTTTCTCAGCAGCATTAACTTTATACTTACAGCAGTAACTTTACATCACCAGTAGTAATCACTTAGTATATTTTCCTTGAACTTCTTGAGCAGCAGTAACTTCCACTAGCAGTCTTAACTTTTGCACTAGCAGTATTAACCACTTAGAATATTTTCCTTGAACTTCACCAGCAGTAGAAATCATAACCAGCAACAGTAACTTTACAGCACTAAGAAGTCTTTTAATCCCAACAAAAGGGGATACAAACGATCTTCTCCTTACAGAAAATTACGGCATGATACTTTGATAACCAATCCATACCAATTATGACGTCAAAACTACCAAGCTTTACGGGTATTAAATCGATGTTGAATGGATGATTCAGAAAATTTAATGTGCAACCCCGTATAAGTGTATTAACCCTAATTATTTTACTGTTAGCTAACTCGACGACATAACCATGGTCTAGTGTAATTGGGATGATATCAATCAAAGAATTAAATGCAGAGACACGAAACTCCTATCAGCACCAGTATCAAATAAAATCAAAGCATAACGGTTGTTTAGGAGGAACATACCCGTGATGACATTGGAGTTTGGGTTTGTCCCTACAGTGCCCACAGCATAAGCCCTTGCCTGAGCATTACCATTCCCAGCTTGATTTCTCATATTCTTGTTCTTTAACTTCAGATATTCCCTCTTGTAATGGCCTTGATATTCACACTCAAAGCAAGTAACAACCCTCTGAATTGCCCATGGGGCTCTCTAGTTGTTGGCAGTGGCAGTTGGATGTCTACAGTCATGGGTCAGATGGTCGGTTTTCTTGCAGTTGTTTTACTTGGGAGCACACTGCCCGTTGTGATAGTAGTTGCATTTAAGGCACAGAGGTTTAGATCCTCTGTACTCTTTCTTTTCCCCAGGCCCAGCAATGTAGGCCTTTGCCACATTTTGCCTTTTGAAAGGCTGCTGTTGATTCTGGTTATTTCTTGAGTTGTCATCCAGCTTCCTTTTGTTTTCAGCTTGACGGTCAGCAAAAGTACAGATCTTTTAATCCATCAGTTCAGTTGCAAACTCAATTGCATCCTGCATTGTCTTTGGCTTAGACGCCATCACATTTCCCTGAATCATGTCGGGAAGTCCACCGACATACTTCTCGGCCTCATCAGATTCCTCGAGAAACATTCTCTCGCACATCAGTGCCAACTTTTGAAAACGTTGGTTATAGCTCACCACATCAGTACCTTTAACCTTCAGGTTCCACAGTTCAATCTCTAGCTTCTTGATCTCGTCTCTTAGGCAGTACTTATCAGTCATCATCTTTTTTAGTGTTTTCCATGTCATCCCATATGAAACCTCATGACTAACAGTCTTAACGTGGTAGTTCCACCACATTAAAGCATTTCTAAGAAGAGTACATGTAGCAAACTTGATCTGGCACGCGACAGTGCAGTTGCTTATGTGGAATACAGATTCCATTTTCTCAAACCACTAAGTCAGACCAACGACTCCTTCAGTACCCTTGAAGTTAAGGGGTTGGCATTTTAAGAAGTCATTGTAGGTGCACTCACGAGTAGTAGGCACCTGTCTTCTTCCGCCAGTTCTAGAATCATGACTATTATTGCCATTACCGCTGCCTCGGGTAGCTGCATACTCAGCCAACGCAGTAGCAACTCCTTGGGCTATTAGTGCCTTAATGGCAGCATCGGTCATAGGGGTGGTGGTGGTGGAGTTGGTGCAACAGCATACTCAGCAATGAGTGCCTCAGTAGATGCTGCCATAGGTGGCTGGTGTCTGATAGTCTTTCGGGCCTTACGAAGAAGTGTTTAAGAAAAAAGGACCCTAGTCTGAGGTGATAGTGCAACTGAGTTGGCTGGAGCTAGGTTCTCCTCTTTTTCATCCTCGTCATCATCATCCTCAGAGGCCTCCTCCTCCTCCTCCTCCTCATCATCATCATCAACATCATCATCATCATCATCATCATCCCCTTCATCAGCAAGATAATCAGCAGGATCCTCCTTAGGGTCCTCCTCTGGATCAGAGTCAGCAACATAGCCTGGTGATAAGGTTGTAGGTGAAGCATCAGCAGGTAGAGGCTGATCCTCAATAGGTACCTCATTGTTAGATGGTACTAAGTACTCCGGGTACTCAGGACCAGGCACGTAGTCAGGTGATGGTAGGTGCTCGGAACCAGGCACGTAGTCCGGTGATGGTGGTGCCTACCCTAGAGACTGTAGTGCAGCCTCAGGTGACTGTGGCTCATCATCAGATACCCACTGAAATCTCTATGGCTCAGAATCAGAATATACAAACGTGTAGGTGACCATCGATGATGACATGACTGCTGTAATAATAAAATTAACTTTTAACTTATATAAGTATATTATATAAAACAAGTAGAGTAATATGCATAAGATAATATAAACACGTATATAGATCATGTAAGCAGTCAATGCAAACAAATAGTGTATGTATGTCCGTGAAAAACTTTTGTATGATGCAATGTTTGTGAAAACGGTTATAGTCCAAGTAAAAATATTTGACCTGGCTCTCTATAACCTTGGCTCTAGATACCAATCTGTAACACCCCTAAATAGGGTCACAGCGGAATAAGGTTCAAGAAGTGTTACTTCATAGATCAATAGCACAAGATATGAGAGAACGACCTCTAAATTAGTTGTTTAAAAATGATACATTGGATTCAATGAAATGGTTTGTTACAAAAGCTCAAAGCTTACCTTGTTCATCCTTTAAAATGTAAAGATTTTAATACATAACAAATATTTCCCAAATGTAATGCGCACTGTGGAAAACTAGAAGGGGGTTGAATAGTTTGCCGCTTTTTAAATTTAAGGTGTTAAAGTGTTCGTAAACTTTTTGATTCGACTTTATGTGATTTCAACACTTGCACAATATGATCAATATACGTATCTAAACAATCAATAGAATGATATGAGAAAGTAATGTAAGACAAGAGATAAGAGTAAGAACAATCAAACCACAATGCGAGGATTTATAGTAGTTCGGTAATGAAGCACCTTTTCGCCCTACTCCACTCCCCGAGCACCAAACTCGAGAGTTTTCTTCACTATGTCAACAAACTCCCTTATGGTAGAGAAAACCGTACATAACGTTGCTTACACCGATTTACGACACAAAGCTAAATGTGGAGTTCTAATCTTAGCTAGAACCAATCTATCACAACACAACTTCACGACTTGTTCACGACTTCACAACTTCAAGACTTCTTCACAACTTCACTTCACCACACTACTTATATCACAACTATCTAACACTACTTGGTAAGATCACCACGATCTAACTATACTTACAAAGATCACCAAGATCTAGCTACTATACAAAATACAAGATATACAATTGATTTACAAATTTGTAATATGGATGCGACAAGATTGCAATACACACTTGAGGTGTAATACTTATTCACTTGATAATGAAAGTATTCTTCTTTTGCACTTGAGGAATTGAGCTTGGATCACTTGGAAACAAACCTTTATGATTAAATAATCAAAGGATTTTAGTGAGATGCGTGGGTTGTTTTAGAACAGAAAGAATGAGAGCAAAAGGTGAGAAAATAGTGGGGAAAAGTATAGTATTTATAGGACAAACTGAGGGAGCGTCTACCTAGGGGCGGTCCCCTTAAATAGGTGGGCAGTCCCCTTAAAATTAAGGGGGCCGCCCGTATATTTAAGGGGGCCGCCCTAGACTAGGGCCTCCCCAATTTGTCTTTTGTGTAGGGGGAATTTTCTGGAACTTTTCTAGCCGTTTTAGGTCCGAAAATTTGAATTTCAAAATGTTTATTTTGAATAAAACATTTTTTTTAATTGTAGAAAATGTTTTGTAATGTTTATAAAAATGTTTACAACATTTTATAAAAGTTTGAGGTTGAATAAAAAATTTCTTTGATCATAAAATGCATTAAGCATTTATTTATTCATACCTTTAAGTGATATAATTATCGAAATGAAAATTTACTACTAATTACTTGTTTACGTTTAATTTTACATTGAACGTTTTTATATTTTGTGATTATCAAAACGTAAAGATGTGAAAAATATTAATAATGTTTTTAGGCATTATATTTTGTCAACAATCTCCCCCTTTTTGATGATTATAAAATTTAAACTCATTAAATGTAAAATTATTTTTAAACAAGTATTTAGTGAGTTTCATGTCATTTCTCCCCCTTTTTGTAGAATCAAAAAGACATCGTCGAGAATTGCTAGTTAGATCGACGGAATAATTGCTCCCCCTTGATGTGTGCTCCCCCTCGTTCGAGGGCACCAAGGAATCGAGCTATGGTTTCTTGGCTACAAAAACGAGTTAGAACAATACAAATATTTCTAACATGTAGCAAGAGGGAAAAATATGGCATACTAGTAATGCAACCAACAATAATTATCCCATTGAAGTAAAATAGTGTGTGAACCACACTCATGCATACATAAGGAAAATAGATAACATGCTAACATACATGAAATTTTTAAACTACAAAGAGTCCTAAAACTAGTAAAGCTCCATAGGACTTGCTTGCAAAATGGTGGATGGACAATTATTTGAGAAGACAAACATAGAGTATGTTTAGTTTGGTGAAGATGGTGGAGGTGGTGGAATGATGGTTGTTGGTGGTTGTGAGAGCATGTGTTCAATATATGAAAACATATATTGAAGTTCATCTCTCAATCCAAATATGAGAGTACGATTGTGAATGCAACACAAGCATGAATCTCCATGTGCCTCAAGAAGGTTCCAAGGAATGGGATGACCAACAATAGGTGGTGAAGGTGATGGAGTATCAAATTGGACATCAAGTGGGGTAATTGGTGAAAGGGTGAGAGTGATGTCCATTGATGCATTTTCTTGAGTTGGAGGTGGTGGAGAAACTCTTGGAGGTGGAGATGTTGGTGGGTTTAAGTAACCATTGGGTGAAAGTGATGTTGATGAGGTTGGTGATTTGGGTATGTAGTCAATTGAGGATGAGGAAGTATCTTTGGTTGATGGTGTTTTGGAGGGTGCATTAGGAGCACTAGGTGATGATAGTTGAAGTGTGGGTGATGGAGTTTTTGTGTCATCATGGGTTAAATCCACAAACAATTGTTTTGGTGGAATGATGTTGATTTTTGGTCTCTTGGAGGCTTTGGAAATGGAAGCTCTAGTGGATGCCATGGATGTTGATAGTGGTTAGTGTATGATTTGGTGGATGATGTGTTGGTGATGATCATTTGGAAGGGATTTATGGGAAGAGAATGGATTGAAAAAGGAATGAATTTGAACTAGTTTAGGTTGTTCCAAATTGTGTTCGAGCATTCTGGGCAAAGATAGCTGAGACTAGGTAAAAGAGGGTCAAAAAGCAGGAAAAATACTGTTTTACCCGTGATTCACTAGGGCGGTCCCCTTAATTAGGGGGCGGTCCCCTTAAAGATAAGGGGGCCGCCCGTTATGAATTAAGGGGGCCGCCCTCTGTTGGCTTCCATTTTTCACAGAAAAACAATTTTTCTCAGAATTTTTGTGAGAGTATTTCTGTTTTGGTGGTTATTTGCAGCAAGCCCTATTGAGTTGTATGAGCACATTTAATCATATAGCATGTAATAAACATATTAAGTCATGAAACCAAAGTAGCATAACTAAAACAACTAAAGGTTTAAACCATCATGGCAAACAAGTACCTAAAGATAACCAACACATAAGTCTTTCCGAATACATCGGATAATCACCACACAAGTTGTTAAGAACATACACATAATCAAGTTAAAAGTTGTCTTAAACTACATTTAGACATCTAGCTCACTTCACTCATATGTCTTCACTTCTTCTTCTTGCTAAACACTCCTTTTAGTGCCTTTCCAAATGACTTGAACCAAGCAAAGTTCTCTTTATTTCCTTGTTTTTTCAATATTTAGCTTAATAGTAGTTTATTAGTATAGATCTGCTTATTAACTTAATTTAGTTGCTTATTTGAGCTTATTTGTGTTTAATCTTGCTTATTAGATATTAATTTTAATCTGTTTTTAGCTAATAAGTTGTAGATAATAGTATTTCATAATCTGTCTTAAAAACCTTTAAAAACCTAAAAATTAGTTAGCATAGTCATTAAACCTTATTTTTAGCTTATCTAGTTGTTAGATCATGTTTATTAAGGTAGTTATAAGCTGTTAATAATCTGGTACTTAAGTCTTGTTAATTAGCTTTCAAAATCATAAGCTCAAATGAAATATGTCAATTCCTTAAGGAGTGTTTGGCATTAGCTGTTTTAACCTCAAAAAGTCAAAGGTTTTTGTGCAAGTTATTTGAGTCAGCTTAAATTTATCTTATAACCAATAGGAAAAGAGTTTTTAAAAGTAAGTTTTCAAAAATTAAAAAGTTAGGGCTTAATATGTATGTTTCAGCACCAAGGGAATTTCCCTTGTGGTTTCACTTGTGAAAATTTTGAACCAAGCTATCTAAGGTTTTGTTTGTGCTTGATTTATGTTTAGCCATACTCAAGTAGAGTGTTTAAGTACAGGTTACCCCTCTAGGATACCTGCACATTTGTTTCTTGCATTATTGTCAAGTGCACCAGTAGTAACATAAAGTTCGTTATACTGCTGCATTTTTTTTATTAAAAAAATTTTTAAGGCTAAAATAATTTATAAGATTTAGGTTCTTTAAATTTCAAGTTAAATATTAGATTAGATCTGCTTAAGTAAAATCAAGTCTTAGTTTTCATTTACTAGCTTATTTACCTAGGTACATTTAAGCTTAAAAAGTCATTAATTAGCCAAAAAAGCCAAAAACAGTAGTGTCTAGATTTTAGCTTCTTAATTAGGAATTTTAGCTTATAGTACTTGATTTTATGATTTGTTTTCATTGCTTATATGTAGGTAGCTTAGTTTTCAAAAGCTTAGATTATCTTATAGCTTATTTAACCTATTTAGCTTATTAGATTTTTAAGCCTTTTTGCCTAGTACCTGAGTTTGCTAATTACTCTTCAGTTTCAATTAGCTATTGAAGTAATTTCTAGTTAAGTCGTTGTTTGATTAGCTTATACTCATTATAAGATATCCATAACTTCTTTTATTTTTGAATTTGAGCTTATAATGAAGCTTGTGCAAAGCTTTTAGTCCAAATAAGCTAAATAGCTCCAAATCGCTTCGTACTGAAGGCAGAACATCTTAACTCTTTCTGAGTACCTTGTTTTTGAGTTTCAGCTTAGTTTCATTTTTTAAAGTGCTTATAAATTGTTGTCTTTTTAAAATCTAATTCTTAGTTTTGCCAAAAAAAGTGAAAATAAAAAAAAGGTGGACAAAATTGGTGTATACCAACCTCGAACCCTTGACCTCGTGCTTCTTTTCACAAAGTTTATTTTAAGTGTCTATAGACCCAACGTGTTAACCATCATGCTTCATTAGCTCATCCGTTTATATCTCCTTTCTTTATTTAATAAAACACATTTTGGGCTTACGCCACATTTTATAAGCCGTAGTTATTTAAGGCATTTTACCGCTTATTAGTTAAGTTGTTAGCTTCTTCGTATTTTTCCTTAGATCCTTATAACTTTATAGACTTTTCCTGAATTTTTCACATTTTTCCATTAATTAGTTTATTTTTTAGGATTTTTCGAAAGTTAAAATCTTAGAAAATACATAAAATATAGAAAAAAGTTTCAGAAAATTACAAAAAAATAGTTTTTAGTTTTATAAAAAAATGCTTTAGGTTTACATTAAGAAAAATCATTTTCACCACTTTTAGATTTTAATATTTCATTTTTGAGCTTTTATAATTTAAGTTTAAAAATAGGCTTTTAATTTTTCAAATAGATTAAAAATAGTTATCTGAATTTTTATGTTTTATTTTAGACTCTTTTTAAGTTTAAATAATCATTTTTCTCAATTTTTTAGGACTTAATTTGCTATTTTTTGAATTTAATTAGATTAACACTGAGTTTTTAATTCGTAATAATAATTCATAAATAATCAAAAAAATGTTTTTCTATTTCTATTAAAATTACTCTTTTGTCCTAATTTTAGGTTTAGAAATTTAGTTTACATTTTAGGAGTTAATAAATTTAGTATATTTGTTTATTTGTCGCGTTTTATTTGTTTCCCGTTAATTGTTTAAATGTTTAATTGCTTTTAATTGTTCATTTAATATTGCTTTTATTGTAGGTTATAGAAACTCAAAAATATCTTTTCTCTCATTCAAATCACAATCCAAGCTAAAGCAAGGTTTCAATTTCACAAGTCGTTGGGGAAACGACCCGGGTGATCATACTTCCCGTTTAAATATACGTATTATATATTATTATATTATATTCTTTTTAGAGTAATTTTCCTTAGGGAATTTTTCTTACTATTGCTCTTGTTGGTATTTATATCAGTATATTTTAATGTGTATTTTATTAACAATCAGTTTTTGGCGCGAACTTTTTGCGGGCATTTGGGTTAAAGACTTCCCAGGTTTTACGTTTGTTGATTTGGTTTGAAGATCCTTTCGTCCTCGAAAGTTTATTTTTGTTAAATATTTCAAAAATCCAAAAAAATTAAAAAATATATAAAAAGTAAAAAATATTTTCTTTTTCTTTTTAGTATAATTATCATAAAAACATAAAAACATAAAAAAAATCAAAAATATAAAAAAATTGTCCTTTTAAATATAAAAAATACACAAAGTTGGTAAAAGAACACCAACATATAATACCTTCAATTGAGGTATTATCACAAATAAGTTCCGGTGAACTTGAAAAGTTCCCAAATCAAACCAAAGATTCAAAAACTTGCCATTTGTGTCACTTACGAAGTACGGCTCACCTTGAATTTTTTTTTTGAGAGTTACCGTGAAGTAAGTTGATTATTTGGATTTAAGTTGTCTTCCGTGTATCCGTTCAAAATACTTTGTTAAAAAAAATCCAAAAAATTAGTGTAATTTTAGTTTACTTTTTAATTTCTTTATTTTTAGTGCATGCGCACTCGATCTCAAGCTCGTAATCGAAATCGTCGACAACAACAATTAACAACGGTTATTGTTGAGAAACCCGAGTTTCCAATGGCCGACAATCGTACCATGGCTCAAATGTTACACGACCCATCGAGGATACGCAATTAGAAGCAATTGTTGTTTCCACCGTTAAATGCAAATACATTTTGAGCGTAAAACAACCTTTGATTCAACCTTGTGAAAAGTTATAAGTCACGGGTTAGACAGACCCTCTAAACCACTTTCGATTTTTCAACAAGTCACTTCAACGTTTTTTAGACATCCGAAGTTCCGAATACTTCGATTAAGCTTTTGCTTTTTCCTTTCTCTCTAGACGGTGAAGCCCGAGATTGGCTAGATAAGGAACCTCCTAGATCAATTCTAACGTGGGATGATCTTGGTCTGTAACATCTAAACAATTCTTTCCAACGTGCGAAAACAACTTACCTTCGAAAACAAAATTCACTACTTACTACCAAGAACGAATGAAAACTTCAACGAATGCAGTGGGAACGTTTCAAAGAAACTTTCTTCGTCAATGTCTCGTCCTGGTTTCTCGAAATTACACAATTGATCGTTCTATAATTCTTTGAATACCAATGATCAATGATCGCCTTAGATTCTGCGCGGGTGGCAAATTTCTAGATAGATGCCTCGAGAAGGTTTTAGCCCATAATCGAAAGTAAATCAAAGTGCGTTATTCAAGAGTCGTCCGAATGATTAAAGGTGATTACGAATACTCCTTCTTTCTTCTTCTTAACCTTCCAATAATTCTTTCGAGAGATTCACACTCAACATGGCCGCCTTACTTGAAGACAATGAAATATTCCGAATGAGCCGTTTAGAGGGGAAAGCGATTAGTGAAAGAATGCTACGACTCCTGCTACCGTCAAAGCAGTCGAGGAAGTTTGTGTCACATGTGGTTCAAACCATAATTTCAACCAAATTTGTCATTAACAAGGAACGATTATCCCGTTTTTCAAGATAATATTCATCACTCCAACAAACCGCCGCCGTTGGCAACTTTGTTCAAAGGAATCCTCCTAATTTGGCAAACCAAATGAGACCACCCGGTTTTAATCAACCAAATGTTCAAAACAACCAAGGAAACCAAAGCGATATCAAGGGAAACCAATTTCAATTTGAGTCAAAAACCGTGAAGGGCAATTTCAACCAAAACGTCAAACCAATCACGGAAGCCGTTTAATCAAGCCCCACCATCCCAACCACCAACCAAATCAAACCTTTGGTTATCAGCTTACCTACCGTTTCACACATTCAAGGACTTGTGTCTTAAAAACGGGATTTTGACAGTTATGTAAGGCTTTGATGCGACACATGATAACTTGCAAATGAAGTTGGATAATTTTCAAAGGAAAACCAAAATGATTTTCAAAGAGTTTACAATGATTCTCAAACAAGCAAGATGCTTTTCAAAAAGATGAGGCTAAAGTTTCCTGCAAAAACTATCATACCAATCAAGCTTCAAGTTCAAAGTTCGTTACCAAGTTAAACATTCCAAACCCTGGAACGAGCCAAGGCAATTACCTACATGAGTGGTGCCTCATATGACGGGACCTCAATTCACCGCCGGCGGTGGTGAAAAGGAACCGAGGTGACAAAGAATCGGATCTTCCTAGCAACGAAGACATACCACATCCTTTGGTCCAAGTCAAACAAATAAGACAAAGAAAACCAATCAAAGAGCTTCTGTTGCTCAAAGAGACCAAAGGATAGTTTGCCTTACCTTCAAGACTTGAAAAAGAGAAAATCCGTGAATGATGATTCCTAGCTTCAATGTTTTATGGAAAAATTTCCGTAATCTTCACTTTGAGCTAAGTTTCGCGGATGCTCTCATTCATATGCCAAAGTTTGCTCCAATGTTCAAAAAGATGTTAAATAACAAAGACAAGTTAATAGAGTTAACCAATACATACTTGAATGAATATTGTAGTGCGGTTGTCCTCAAAAAGCTTCGGTGGAAAAGCTAAGGTGACCCCGGTCGATTTCTTATACCATGTCGATTTTCGTGAGTTTTGCTAATTGCTTTAGCCTAGCCGATTTAGGTGCGTGGGCGGATCGCATTAAATCTCATGCCTCTTTCCATTTGGAAAAAAGCTGGGACTCCGGGGCCTAAATGTACTAATGTGTTAGAATTAGCGACCGAACATTTCAAACCACGGTGTAGCCGAGAATGTTATTGTCACGTAGGAAATTCTACTTTTCCAGGATTTTGTTGTTCTTGATATCATAGCGATCCTCGAGTAACGTGATATCGGGAGACTTTCTTAGGCACAGCTCCTGCTTTATTGATGTGTATGAAGGAGAGAATACCGTTAGGATATGATGATCAATCTTTAACCCTTTAAATGTAGGTGATACGCCTTCTATTTTCATAAACAACTCTCGGAACTCGTTGAAGAAAGTTGATTCTTTATTTAGTTACGTGTAGAAGAATACTCAATCATGACTGTCTTAGATTTTTCGACCTCAGTGCGTATGGCAATCCTTTTCGGTTACGGTATCCGATTGTTTCAAATTACCACCCTTCTCATGACTATCACTCCTTCGGGGATAGTGATTTTCTACTTTTGGAAGAAGCTAATACTTTTCTTGCTATAGCCGATGATCCAACTTCACCAGAAGTTGATGAAGCTTATTATGACCCAGAGGGGGACATTCTCCTTCTCGAATCTCTTCTCAATAGTGATCCTTCGCCGTCACTAAATCAAGGAAATTACTTACCAGAAATCAAGAAAGAGCTTAAAGTTTGTAAATCTACCGAATCTTCAATCAATGAACCTCCCGAGGTTGAACTTAAGGACTTACCACCTCATCTCGAATACGCATTTTTAGCAGATAACAATAAGTTTGCTGTTATAATTGCCAAAGATTTGAGCAATGTGTAGAAGACCGCTCTCATAAAGGTTCTTAAATCCCTGAAAGCAAGCAATTGCTTGGAAGCTCTCTGACATTAAGGGTATTAACCCGGAATTTTGTTCTCATAAAAATTCTAATTGGAAGAGACTATGACTGAACAGGGTTTCAAAATCAGAGAAGGGATAATCCAAAGATCCATGATGTATAATCAAAGAGGTTGAAAAACTTCTTGACGCTGGATTGATCTACCCAATCTCGGATAGTCCTTGGGTGAGCCCAGTACACTGTGTACCAAAGAAAGGAGGAATGACCGTAGTAACCAATGATGATAACGAATTAGTGCCGACAAGACTTGTAACAGGATGGAGAGTATGTATAGATTATCGTAAGTTGAACGAAGCTACAAGAAAAGACCATTTTCCTTTGCCGTTCATGGATCAAATGCTTGAGAGGCTTGCGGGAAATGAATTCTATTGTTTCCTCGACGGTTTCTCAGGTTATTTCCAAATTCCAATCGATCCAAAAGACCAAGAGAAGACCACATTCACCTGCCCGTATGGAACGTTTGCTTATCGCCGCATGCCTTTTGGTTTATGCAATGCACCAGGCACGTTTCAGAGGTGTATGACGGCAATCTTCCATGACATGATTGAAAAAACAATGGAAGTGTTCATGGATGATTTCTCGGTTTTTGGAAATTCTTTTTCTACGTGCCTCACCAATCTAGAAAAGATGCTTAAACGGTGTGAAGACACTAATTTAGCTCTTAATTGGGAAAAAAGCCATTTCATGGTTAAAGAAGGTATCGTATTAGGACATAAGATCTCGAAGAAAGGAATTGAAGTCGACAAAGCCAAAATTGATGTGATTTCTAAGTTACCTCACCCAACTACCGTTAAAGGTATTCGAAGTTTTCTCGGGCATGCTGGTTTTTACCGTAGATTCATCAAATACTTTTCAAAGATTTCTCGACCCATGACCCACTTGCTTGAGAAAAACACCCCGTTTATCTTTTCAGAAGAATGCATTCAAGCTTTTCAGACTCTAAAAAAGAAATTATTCGAAGCTCCAATTCTAATTGCTCCAAACTGGGACCAACCTTTTGAACTCATGTGTGATGCAAGTGATTATGCAATAGGTGCAGTTCTAGGGCAAAGGATTGAGAAGCATTTCAGACCAATTCATTACGCAAGCAAAACGATGACCGAAGCAAAAACAAATTACACAACAACGGAAAAAGAAATGCTTGCAGTAGTATACGCTTTTGAGAAATTTCGGTCATATCTTGTCAGGAATAAAAATGTTGTGTACACGGACCACTCTGCTTTAAAATACCTCTTCAACAAAAATGACGCCAAAGCAAGATTTCTTAGATGGGTTTTACTTCTCCAAGAATTCGATTTCAAAGTGATTGATACCAAAGGTGCTGAAAACTATGCAGCCGATCATCTCTCTCGTCTTGAAAACCCATATGAGAATGTTTTTTATCCTAAGGAGACTAATGAGACTTTTCCTCTTAAAACATTAAATTCGATAACTTCTTATCAAAGTACCCCGTGGTTTGCTGACATTGCAAATTACCACGCGAGGAATTTCATTATCAAAGGAATGTCAACTCAGCATAAGAAGAAGTTTTTCAAAGATGTCAAACACTACTTTTGGGATGATCCTTATCTCTTTCGAATATGTGCGGATCAAATCATCCGTAGATGTGTATTTGGACAAGAAGCTCTTGAAATCCTCAAAGCTTGTCATGAAGGACCCACCGGGGGCCATCATAGTGCTAATATCACCGCTCAGAAAGTATTTGATGCCGGTTTCTTTTGGCCTACAATTTACAAAGATGCCTACGAATTGATCAAATCTTGCGATGCATGTCAAAGACAAGGCAAAATTTCACATCGAGATGAGATACCTTAAAATGCTATCCAAGTTTGTGAAATTTTCAATGTATGGGGCATTGCTTTTATGGGACCTTTTCCGTCATCAAGAGGAAATAAATACATACTTGTAGCCATCGATTATCTTTCAAAATGGGTTAAAGCCAAGGCGCTCCCCACCAACGATGCTAGGGTAGTTGTTAAATTCTTGAAATCCCTTTTCTCCCGATTCGGTGCACCGAGAGCTATCATAAGCGATCGTGGGACCCATTTCTGTAATGACAAATTTGATAAAGTCATGTCCAAATATGGGGTCACACATCATCTTTCTATCGCTTATCACCCTCAGACTAGTGGTCAGGTCGAGGTGACGAATCGTGGACTTATAAGAATCTTAGAAAGGACGGTAGGAGAAAACTGTGCCTCATGGTCAGACAAGTTAGACGATGCATTGTGGGCATTTAGGACCGCTTACAAGACTCCAATCGGATGCACGCCCTACAAGCTAGTTTATGGAAAATCGTGTCATCTACCAGTTGAGCTAGAGCACCGAATATATTGGGCTCTTAAGCATGCCAATTTCGATCTTAAGACCGCGGGCGATCATCGAAAGCTCCATCTTAATGAACTTCATGAGCTCCGTGATCAAGCTTACGAAAATTCTTTAATCTATAAGGAGAAAACTAAGAGAATTCATGACGCTAAGATCAAAAACCGCGTTTTTAACGTTGGTGATCGAGTCCTCCTCTTTAACTCCAGATTAAAGATTTTCTCCGTAAGCTTAAGTCCCGTTGGTCCGGCCCTTTCACTATAACCGAAGTTTTTCCGTATGGCACTGCCAAATTATCTCACCCCGATGGCTCAAATTTCAAAGTGAATTGCCATCGTCTCAAACATTACTATGGAGGGGATACACCACCATTGGTTATCCCGGATCTACTTTCCTAAGGAGAAATAATGCAGGTTTCGAGTCGAGCTTGCGACTCGGTGAACAAAAACAAGCTGCTTCGTGGGAGTTCACCCCATGCTTATCCTTTTCTTTAAGCCTCTCGTGTTCTGTGTTGTGTCCCGGTTCACTCGAGCTTCCTATCCTTTGTTTGAAATTAGTTTGGGGAGATTCGATATCCTTTCATCTTATCGATTCGCGTTTATCTTTGCATAATTAATAAACGGCTTAGATTTTCGTAGAGACCCGACCTTAAACATTGAGGACAATGTTTCATTTTAGTTTGGGGAGGGAATCTATCGATTTGATGTTACCTGCTTATTGTTTTGTTCTCACGTACCCGTTTTCTCACAAAAATAGCAAAAAATTTAAATTTTTAAGTTTTTATTTGTAAAAAAAATTAAAAAAATAATAATAAAAATTAAAATAATAAAATAAGTGTTAAGACACGAATGTAGATTTTTCGTGGGTGAAAATAAGAAGCAATTTTTGACCCGATCGAACGTGTAGAGTTCTAGTTTTCTCTCTTAACAAGTAATGATGATAGTTTGTGCTAGTCTCATGTAGACTTTAAACATGCTAGACTTGAAATCATTAGTAAATGAAGACTTGTGCTAATCTCAAGTAGATTTTAAATATGCCGAGTTGGATTTTATATAGGCTAAGTATTTGCAGGTTTTAAATTGCAAAGAATAAGAGATGATAGTGTTGAGTACGAATTAGGATGCTAAACAAAGTTTCTTTGGAAAACTTAAAGGCTTATAAAAATAACTTGTGGTTTTTCTTCCCCGAAGTTCTTAAAATGATTAATCATACGTGTTATCTTTAATTTTTACAAATTAGAGTTTTACTCTTAAAAGTCTAATCAACATATTCAGAGAAAAAACTTTATCGATGATGAAGTCAACATCATTTATAAATAAGAAAAAAAAGTATTTTTTTTTAAATTTTTTCTATTTGCAAAAATAATGTGTTGAATTAATTTTTTAAAAAAAAGAAAAAAAAAGTATTTTTTTTAAATTTTGAAAAAACAAAAAATGTAGTTGGTGAATAAAAAAGATGCAAGTTATAAATCCTTAGTGTTAATAATTAATATACAAACTCCATCGCAATAAAGTACATGGGCATTTGTCGGTTCGCTCCCGATGTGACATCGAAAGAAAAGGTGGAGGATGTATATTTAGGGTCGGTATCATAATAAGTACATGGGCATTTGTCGGTTCGCTCCCGATGTGACGTCGAAAGAAAAGTGATACCGGTTCCTAGCCTAATAATGTATAGTTAAGTTGCAAGTTAGAAAATAAATAGTAAAAGTTTC
>BQNB010024992.1:0-60124 GCA_026074375.1 Tanacetum coccineum
AAATGATTTACATCTTTGGGGTGAGAACATGTTTGTTTTACAAATTAGACGCAAGTGTACATTTTATACTATGATTTCGTGTTTACCTAAGTAGCGATAACCCACTGAGCCCTTTATCATGAACTGTCAATTACTAGATTGTAAGCGCGAATGTTATGAGTAGATCTATTTAGGATTGACATCCCCATTTGGGTGACTAGCTATCACCGGGAACGAACGTTATAACATATCGGATTTAGGATGTTTCAGGTTAGAACATCATTCATGGGCATTATTAGCAATTTATTGCATTCATACATGACGAGCTTCAGTGTCATGAGCTTAGGAAAACGTAATTATTATTTTTTTATGATGTTTGCATTTGTTGCTTAATCATACACTTGGAAATCTTGCGGTCCTACTATTGATTTACATAAACATATGAATTCACCAACTTTATGTTGATATTTTAAGCATGTTTTCTTAGGTCAATAAGGCACGGGGTGCTCAGATACATTGGGGGTCACTCTTTGGAAAGAGTCAGTACTAAAGATTTTGGTGTATTACATTTTGGGAACATTTGTTATAAACCAAAATCTTTACTTATATTGTGGAACAATTTGAAGCCATGAGCTTATGTAATGAACAAGCATTTTGTAAATCCAATGTATCTTTTTAAAAATGACACGTTAGTGGTCATTCTCATATCTTGTGCTATTGATCTATGAAGTAACGCCCTCAAATATTCAACATTCCGCTGCTACCCAGATTTGGGGGTGTTACAGTTTGGAATGATTGTCTGAATAGCTTGACCGTCTGGAACCCCTGGATCTGCAAGAAATACGAGTTGCTCTTCATCCAAAATTTGTCTAGCTTCCTGTGCTTCAGCTAACATTGTTTTATCCTTATACCATGCTGCATTCCTTGGTCGCTTAGGCTAAGTGCATTGCCTAGCCATATGTCCTTCACCTTGACATTTGTAGCATTTAACAACCCTTGCCTGTCCACTTGCATTGTTTCCCTAAAACTAGTAGCATAACTCTTATAACCAGACCAGAATAACTTTGCCCTTGTCTCCCCTAAACTTGTTGCACTGTGACCCTGTCATCTTGAATAGTGGCTTGGTTTCTTGGATTCGAGGAAGTTCTAAGTTGATTATTGGTTGAGGGGAAGCTTGAGGAAGATACAACTATTAGAAAATCCATTGCCTTATTAAGACAAGCAATTGGATCATCCCCTGGATAGAATACAGGAACAACAAGACCTGAGTACGCAAGAGGTGACTCGTTCATAGATTGTGTAGGAACTTGAGGTGATTGATAAGCAATTTGTATAACAGATAAGGTTTGATGATTCATTTTAGACTGATATAGATATGATGGTGGAACGGATGAATGATTAAATTAAGGTTGTGATGGATAAGTAGATGAGTAATGTTAAGTGGGATGAAATGATCCATATTAAGATGGTGGAAACCGTTGTTGAAGCTAAGGATTGTTGTATGATGACTGATAAATGTTGAAGTGAGGTGGTGTCATCTGTTGATTAGCAACTAGTGCAAGTGGATCTTGATTGCGTTCACGCATAAGATGGACTTCATTTGCATGGAGTTCGTGTTGTTCAAGATATGCATGAAGCTGATCAAAGTTGGTAGTATGCAAATCTTTTACAAGCTTAACATCAGTCATAAACTTACTCCATTAAGGTGGAAGACTATTTAAAAACTTGGTATTAACTTGAAATTGTTCCATTTTCATGTTGTAGATGTTCATGTCATTAATCAGCTGAGTGAATCTCAAGTAATACTTATGACGTGTTTCCCCCTTGATGTGAGTAAACTTATCAAATGAATCATATAGTTTACACTCTCTTTCCTGCTTAGTCAAAGAGGTACCTTGCATTAGTAATTGAACTCTCTCCCATAAATCCTTAGCAACTCTATGATGATTAACAAGTGAATAGATATCAGCTGGTAGACCTTGAAGAATGATATTGGTTGCCTTCATATCACAGTCAGCTTGAATTTTCTCAGCATCAGACAATTCAACATATTTCTTTGTTCTGGTCACCCAATTCTCTTCAATAGTAGGCCAAATGAGTGGACCATGTTCAACTGATTCAACTATCATTCTTCTATGCTCTATGTTTTGCATGTATATTTCTATTCTACTTTTTCAAGAATCATACAAGTCTTTGTCCAACATTGGTGGACGATTGTCAGCACCGGAGAGTATCATGTACTCAGCAAGAGTATTCTTTTGTCCAAGTGGAATAATTGAATCCATTTTAATGTGATAAGATAAAAGATGATCGTATAGTGATTTGGAAGTTGTTGTGTTAAAGTGAGGTTTGAGTCTTCGAATAACATAAGATTTTACAATTCTTGATAAAACTGGGAAAATAACTTTATCACGGGATTTTACAAATCAAAGAACAACCGTATAATTCTCCTATAGAAAGCATATAGTTCCCTCAAGTAAAGCGTATAAATCTCCCAAGCAAATGATGTATAAATCGCCTCTAAAGATGATGTATAAATCGCCCTAGAAACCAACGTATAAATCTCCTTAAAAAGGTAACATATAAATCGCCTTTGAAAAAATACGTATAAATCGCCTGAGTAAAGAATACGTATAATTCGCCTGAGCAATTTTATAAATCGCCTGAGTAAAGAACACGTATAATTCGCCTGAGCAATTATGTATAAATATCCTGAGTAAAGAACACATATAATTCGCCTGAGCAATTACGTATAAATCGCTTGAACAAAAACGTATACTTCGCCTAGACGTATAATTCGCCCAATACACTTCGAAACTCAAAAACCAAAAATCTTAAAAAGACTCACTTTTTGACGTTTTTACCTGAATTTTCTTGTACTTCTAGCCTAAACTAAGATAAATAAAGAATAAAGTTTAAAGATTTATAGTTTTTAAACCCTCAAAAGATGAAAACCTTTTGATAGGTTCAAACCAAGAAACACGCCTAAAAAGAGTAGAAAAAACGCACACAAAACCTTCACAAACACCTCATGGCTCTTGATACCAATTGTAGAATATCTTAACACATATAGATGATGGATTCGTTTAGGGGTTTTAGAGAGAGAAAGAGGTGGTTGGATGAACACTTAGAGAGAGAAACAAAGAAAGAACTATTAGATTACCAAATGAGAAAATGAACAACCAACACCCTCTCCATGTGTGAAGAAGGTATAAATACTCCTAGCTATGGACGGCTATGGGCTTAGTCATGGGATTTCCATGAGCCTTTGGCCCAGTTAGCTTACCAACTTTACATATTCCTAACTGATCGGTCATCCAAGCCCAACCGAACCACCTAGGTCAGTCCGTCAAGGCCAACTGACCCACGTTGGTCAGTCACCAAGGTTCAATCGAACCTCGTCTTGGTTGGTTACCTTAGTTCATTTAAACCTTCGTGTTTCAGTAATCATTGGTCCGATTTCAAGCCCATTGTTTAAAGCCCAAAATTGTCTTGGCCCATTTAAAGCACAATTAGACTTTTAGCCCGTTTCAAGCCCAATATAATTTTTCCCAATATTCAAGCCCACCGATTAATATTATTTAACCCGGTTTAAAGGCACATTTGACCGAGACTAAGTTTGACTTTTTTTACCCTTGTCTCGCGTTTGATCACAACGATATATTTTTCATAACTTTTATCAATAAAACACTAAAAGATTCTAAACTTCAAAGTATTAAAATAAAAAAGGTTTTAAATAATTCAAAAAGTTCACAAATTTTAATGTGTTTAAAACTTAATAACTTTTTCAAAATGTATTATTATTTTAAAAAATCACAAAAATAAACGAATGATTTATTTGAGTATTAAAACGGATATGATTAATTGTGTAAATTTTATACGATTTTAAAATATCTCGTAAACTTAATCTCAAAACCTCGAACTTAGATGATTCGATCGTTGACTTAGTTTGAATATGTCTATGGATTTTGACCATTGACTTTGACTGTGTCGTTGACCATTGACCATTAACTTTGACCGTTGACCAAGTTTGACTTTCTTAATCCCGTGCTTATTAAGTTTTGTTGATATGACATTGATTATGTTCTATGAGAATGAATACATGTATCTGTTATATGTGATTATGTTTCTCATTAAATGTGTTATATTTGGATATATCTCTCGTAAATTTCACCACACAGCACTGGGGTATTATTTATAATACTCATGGTCGATCTTCGGATTAACCCCACTAGTGAAGGAGATTACTATACCAGTACTTGTACTA
Source organism: Tanacetum coccineum (assembly GCA_026074375.1). NCBI lineage: Eukaryota > Viridiplantae > Streptophyta > Magnoliopsida > Asterales > Asteraceae > Tanacetum > Tanacetum coccineum. The sequence continues at coordinate 4,247 of BQNB010024992.1, forward strand.
CGTGTGGTATTCTCGAGGCACTTAATTTCGTACGAGATATTTTCCAAAAATAATAGTAATGATATGTCCAGATTTTATAAACATTATTGCTACAGATTTTTACATGCCATTTTCTATTGATTTTCAAAATAACACAATGCCTTTGCAAACAAAATTTCCAAGACAAAAATTCTTTTGAGTCTACTTTGAAAGAATTTGACTAAGAGTTATTGATAAATCAAGATGGCTATTAGGGCTAGTTATAAAAGCTGATAATATATCCCTTTAGCAAATCAGTGTATCTTCGGGGCTCAATGTTATTTTACTAAAAGGAAAACCCATTCTCATGCGAATCAATCATTTTCTGAAAAGTTTTTCTTCGATACAAATGATGCTATTTCTCTAAAAACTGGTTAAGATGAAAACTTTTAAAGCATGAGAAAATTCAAAATTCTCGTTCAGTCTTCCATCTTTTATCTCGTAGAAATAGTATCCCAAAACTTAATTTTAAATAAGGATAACTAACAACAGAACGAGAGATATAAATCGTATGTGAAAAGAAAAGAGTTTACATCTTGTGTCAGCAAAAGCAAGAATAAAGACACATGAGAAAGAAAATGACATAAGTATGGACAAAAAGAAATGCTTGTCCATACAAAATAGACAGACTGAATAAAAACAGATATTGAAAATAAATGTATTTATGTTTGTATTCATGTGAAACTAATCAAAGTTTGAATCTTATTCTCAAAATTCAACTTGTCAAGAACAAATTCTCAAGCTAAAATTATCTCTAAAGAGCAGCTGGTTCCACGTGCTAACAAACTTGTCATCAAGAAGAACAACCAGCGTGTCACTTCAAATTCACATATCACCGATACCATGATGAGACTTGCTTTTTAAATTCTAAGACACCACAAGCTGTACAATCCGGTTTCCTTAACTACAACCATACTGATCATCTACCTACATAAGTTTTGGACAACCATCAATCACAACAAAAACAACCATACATTCACTTTTGAACTAGACAATCACACTTTCCCTCTCACACCTGGACTACTCAAAACTCTATTGCATGTAACACCCCCAAAAACGGGTCGCAGCGGAAATGTGTCCAGGGGAGTTACTTCATAATACACAGCGCTAGATACAAGAGAACGACCTCTATATGTGTCGTTTGAAAAGTAATCTCGTTGATTTCCTTGAAATTGATATAACATGTGTCCCATAATTGCATCACAATGAAAAGCTTGAAAACAACCCAACAAGATTTGATCATTTGTATGTAAGTAGAATTCCATGAATGAAATCTTGTCAAATTTAGACTCCAATGCGCATCAAATAGGCCAAGCATCTAATTCACCTGAGAAAAACATGCTTAAAAGTGTCAACATAAAGTTGGTGAGTTCATAGATTTGTTTAAGTATAATTGTTGAACCAAGGTTCTGTAAAGTGTGTATGACCATTTAAAATCCTTAAATGTCCTTCCAAAATGTATGTATGATTTTAGAAATCAAATAGTTGTAAAGTATGCATGACCATTTCAATCCCCAAATAGTCACAAAAATGTACGTATGAATGTTGAACCGCAATTGTTCAAAGCATGTATGACATTTATATATATATCACCAAAATGTTTCAAGTATGTATTGCCACTTTATTCAAGGCACCGTAAATATCTATGTGAGTATAAAACCATGATTACAATTACTCTAAGTTCATGAAACTGCGACGTAGACTTGTATGTATGCCACTTTATTCAAGGCACAGTAAGAGTGTACCCATCGTAGGTGTTCCTTCCAAGAACACCCATGCATTAATGAAAATAATATGTACCTATCATAGGTGTCCCTTCCAAGAACACTCGGGCATTTATGAAAATATTCATGTGTATGTAATTGTTGGCCCTGAAGACTCAACCAATCGTATTCCGATATTTTATAACGTTCGTTTGCCCAGTGATAGCTAATCACCCGAACGGGGATTGTCAATCCCGAATAGATCTATTTCATAACATTCGCGCTCACCCTCCAAGTGATTTACAGTTCATGCACCAGACCTCAAGCTAATCCATAAATCATTCGAGTAATAGGATAGTTGTATGCATCCATAGTAAAAATCAATGTTGTATCTCACGTGAGATATGCATATGAAGTGTATAACCAAGTTTTTAGAGAGGGTGTCACGCCCAAAAATTTAGACAAGTATTGTATTCTACATCGTGAGATATAAAAATAAATTGTAAACCCAAATGTGTAATCAACATGTAAATTGCACTTGTAAACATGCATGTTCTACACCCCAAAATTAGGTTAAACATGTAAAATGTAGGACTATGAACTCCATGATGATGAAGAAACAGATTGGGCGGGAATGTAAAACATTGAGTACAAGTACGAATGGGTAACTTGGATCGGCTCGTACAAGAAGTTGCAGTTAACTTAATGCTATGTTCAAGCACTTGGATATGGAATTTTGGGTTTTGATGGATAGTACTTCAACGCGACATGTTGATAAAAGATTTAGATTTAAGTTGTAATAGTTTGGTGGTTGGTTAAATAAAATAAATCGAAAGTAAACGCAAAGTGTGTAATATATCCCATATATATTACATATGAAAAATGAACAAGTATATAAGTCGTATCGTGAATTATATAATAAAGACAAACAATCCAAATATTAATATGAAATGTATAATACTTTGCAAGTATTATATAAGAAGTGTGAGTAAATAATTAACCAATTAGTTTGACCCATTTTTTGAAATCACCACTTAATTAAATAAAAAGTTCTTGCATAAACGTAATCGTACATTTTAAGGTTACTAATTAAGTTAAACGATGTTTATAAATCTTTTACAGCAATTATTATGTTATCTCCTAGCTGACAATTATAAAATATAAAATAATATTTTATCAATTTATATTTCGTTTCCTCAACGGGTCGTGTCTAAAATAGTTGTCTCATTGTAAAAGTATATTTTTCGTTCGTTGGTCGGGTTATTGTATAATGAAATTTAATATATCTTTAAAATATAACTTAGTCCATGTTATCGGTTTCTAAAATAATAGAAGCTTTAGTGAATCGTTACTAAATATAGAAATTTATATAAATTTTGCCATGACTTTTTCGTTTATAAAACGATCCCAAGTCGAGAGACTTTGTTGCAAATCAACATTTCCAAATCAATTTAATAGAAAACATTCAAGTAAATTTCAAGTGTATTTATTTGTTATTGTCATTGTTTCCATTTTATAAGTCCGTTACGGGTCTAATATAATATATCCGAAAATAATAACTAATCACATTATTTGACCAATTATCCACCATTATATCCGGTTTTAATATTTATAAAACCTTATGTTATATTTATTTGTCGTTTTGTATAAATCAAACACACCTTAAAGTTGTTTCTGCTCACCCAAACGCGCCCTTATGGTGAAACTGCTAACCCAAACGCCCCTATACGGTTTTCCTGCTAACCCAAACACACCCGTTTGGTTATACTACTAAACCAAACGCACCCTTATGCTCTTTATGTTAAACCAAACACACCCTTTGTTGGGTCGATATCAACCAAACGCACCCTAATCTATTATTAAACCACACGCACCCTAATCATATAAAAATCACACGCACCCTAATCATTTTTAGAATAGCCAAACGCACCCTAAGCTGTGAATCTGCTAAACCAAACACCCCTTTATGCAAATCTGTCCAACCAAATGCACCCTTGTGCAATGACTGCCCAAACCAAACGCACCCTGGTGGCTGTTTTAACAGCCAAACGCAACTTCTCGGGTGTAAACCATAAAACCAAACGTACCCTTGTGCGGCTGTTAAATAACCAACCGCAACCATTTCGGCTTAGTCGAGACAAACCAAACGGCAGCCTTGTCATTTTATGAAAAACCCAAACGCACCTCATGGTGCAAACTCATAAAACAACGCACCCTAGTCTGAACCAGATCCTAAACGCACCCTCTCGGTGCTAGTAACAGCCCGAACGCACCCTTTGCCGCTGAAACTGAAAAACACCACCTAAGCGCTATACAATGATATAACCAAATCAAACGCAAACCTAATCTTTACAACAGCCCAAACGCACACCTGGCTGTTGTTTCCATCAAATCACGAATGCACCCTTTGTTGGTTGAACCACTGAAAACAAACACCCTATGGTGTTAATAAAACCAAACTACACCTACGGGGTGGCTGCCACCAAAACCCACCCTATGTGGTGGTGACTCGAACTGATAGCCACCTTTGGTGCTTATGTTACAAACCCAACGCACCCTTGAAGGATGGTTAATTCCAAACGCACCCTGGTCGTTATAACAAATCCGAAGCTCCCTTCTTGGTGCTGTGATGATGGCGGGCGGTCATTGCGGTTGTTGTATGTATGGTGGTGGTGCGTGGCAGGGGTTGGAGTGTGAGATGATGGTGCGTAAGTGTGGCGGTGGCAGTGGCGTGGTGGTGATGATGACGATGGCTGTGTGGGGTTGGTGGCGGTGACGAACATGATGGTGGTCGCGACGGTGTAGGCGTGTGGCGGCGAGTGAGATAGTGGATCAGATAGATCGGGTGGCGGGAAACATTTTTGGACTCGGCCAGAAAACTCGTCGGAAAAGTTTTCCGACGACGGCCGACGGTGGCCGAAGGTGGGGCGGCGGTGGCCGGAAAATGGGAGAGGGAGAGAGTGTTTTATGTGTGTGTGTTTTTATATGTTATGAAAATAAGAAAAAAAAGTGATAAATTATATATATATATATTAAAAGTTATAAAATGAAATGTAAAATGCCAAATAGTTTAGGGTTAATTTTGTAAATATTTCCACAGGGATCAAAAGTGTAACTTTTGTAATATAATGGTTCGGGACCCGTTTAAGGTACTTAACGGATGATTTAAAACATGAAACTTGCGTCATTGCGTTCCAAATTATTTTTCCCATAAAAACGAGTATTCACTCGACTAATTTTCATAAACGTTTTAGATATAATTTATTTAAAACGTTTATTATTTATGTGTATATTTCCGATAAACTTTGTACGAAAAATGATCTTTTACTCGAATATTTGCAATTTCAGTCACTTTCGTCATTTTCTGCTTGTTTTCGGGTCTCGGTCAAAACTAAAAAGTTGTCCGGAATGTCGTTTTACATCAAATTGCTTTAGAGTCCGAGTCGTGAAAACATGATTTAGTGGGTCGTTTTTGACAAGTCAGCTTAAGGATAACATATATATTTTTCGTTTTCAAGTCAAATAAGTTAAAATAACTTTGCATATGAGATATGAAATAATAATATGATTTATTATTTAAAATATGTTCCAAAAACTTTACCGGTTACGCGGTAATCGCTTTAATGTGACGATAAAAGACCAAATGTCAAAAAGTCAAGTCAGACCCGAAAAGTCAAAGGTTAAAATAATCCTTTAAAATTCCGAAAATTACCAGATGTTACAATACCTACCCCTTAAAGAAATCTCGTCCCGAGATTAAAATTGTGTTAACCGTTGTGTGACCAAGAAAAGATTTAAGTTTTAATAAACCGTTTCTAAACAAAACGCTGATAACTTTATTCAGCAAAAATTCAGTGTTTCGACACTTCTCAATGTACTAGGAATTTTGGCTAGGTTTGACCAGGATATTTAATCCGTCAAAATGGGTATCTCAAAAATCATTATAGGTCTTATGACTCAATGCTGTTATATCTCTCCCCTGTGTAGTGATCGCTTGAAATCCCATGTGTATTGTATTATTGTGATTTAAATTCAGAATGCCACTCAAGAGAACCGTCGCAACCACCACGCCTATAACCGGTGCTCAGAATAGGTATTACATGAACATATCGCTACAAGTTCCATGATTGATATGAACGCGCTATAAATGTTTAAGGGCAGAGTCTTGTTTCCGATATCTGTGGTGTTCGATGATTCACATCAATGTGGCTTATGGATGTAAGTACCCAACTTACTTGGCAGTACTAAGATGTATCGCGACCTAATTCTTCTTACAAGTGACCCGAAGTGAGAAGTTCGACTATCTCCTTCCTCGATAGGTGTTTATCTAGTTTAAGTAGGGTTGCATTACCTCTTGGATAAAGTTGTACTAATTGGGACCGCTCCAGGACCCAACAGCAGCGACCATAACATCAATAACTATTACAAATGGTGATGGGATGCCGAGAATGAGGACATTCCGATAAACAATATTCCCAGAATAAAGTTTAACGAATTGGAGGAGCTTGCGGAAGAGCTTATGCGATAAACGGCGGAATATGGTACTCAGTCGTTAGTTCGCTGTTGAATCGACTCCATTAGTTCAAGTGTGTAACAAGTCTGTTAGTTCCACGAACAGTTCATGATCGTAAAGATTTTGTAACGTCAAAAGTATTAACTTAGGAATGGGATTCGGAAGTTCCAAATTAGGCCTTAAGATCCTGCTGAGCGGTAAGGCACGATTATGTTAATAGATCTTCTTAACGGATTCTGGTGATTATCGGGTTTGAGTTTATACTCGTCTCATATCGGTTACCATTAAGCCCACTCATTTATAATTCATTACTTACATAAAGGAGCGTCCTAATTTATGTAAGTAAGAAATGATAAACTTATGGTTCGGGGATTTACAATTTCTTTATTTAACTGAAGAGGCGTCCTAATCCTTTCAAATAAAGAGATTATAAATCATCCTACTTAATAATTTCCGATGCAATACGCGTACTCACATAACCTTCAAGGTGGTGAATGACATGACGATGCATGTGCTCCTAATGAGTATGGGACGAGTGTTCCAAACTCGTCTTCGGAGATGGGGAGTAAAACTACCAAGGAATATCGACCTAGAGTTCAAGATAGTTAATGAGTACTCGGTTAGAGTAAACAAGGTAAAGGTCTATATGAACGAGTCAACATAGCAATTATCATATAAATCCTCCTATTACAAGTCCCGCCCATACAAGACTTGTAATACTTAGATTTATACATAATCCCATGTAAACAGAACTGTGACGGGCTTTGTTAACATAGCAATTATCATATCAATCCTCATATTACAAGTCCCGCCCATACAAGACTTGTAATACTTAGATTCATACATAATTCCATGTAAACAAAATTATGACGGCCTCCGTGTAATACGATATTGTATAAAGTTATGAAGAAAAATAATATTCTTAGAGACCATTGTTTAACTTACAATGTCTGAGAACGAAATGAGACCATTGTGCAACTCACAATGTCTAAGAAGTAAAATGAGACCATTGTGTAACTTACAATGTCTGAGGTATATAATGAGACCATTGTGCAACTCACAATGTCTTAAGAAATGTTCTAGTATTTATATAATTAACTCTTATATAAATAAACGTACGATATACGCAAAAGAAATGCAAGCATATTATATATATATATATATATATATATATATATATATATATATATATATATTATGTCATTGTATGCCACTTTAGGTAACAAGTAACCTATGCAAAGTAGTGTGTATGCACTTTGATAATGTTTGTTGTGAGCAAAGTTTTGCGAAAACGGTTTTAGTATTGGTAATTATGCTAAATTATTCTCTATAACAGGGCTCTGATTTCCAAATCTGTACACCACCCCAATATTGTGTCGCAAGGAAGGAGTCTGGGGGCGTTACTGCAGAATTACACAGCGCTAGATACAAAGAGAACGACCTCTAAATGTGTCGTTTGAAAAGTAATATGTTGATTTCTTCGAAAATTGTATATAACATTTGTCCCTTATTGCATCTATAATGATAAAGCTGAAAGCGGATTCATACGAGATTTGATATTTTGTAATCATGTAGAATATCCATGATTGATATATATTGTTTTTAGACTCCAAATGCACATCACGATATATACAAGATCTATTCACCTGAGAAAAAATGCTTATAAAACGTAAACCATTTTTGTTGGCTGTGTGCATAGGTTTGATTATGTTACAAAGGTTCCACTAAATGATTTGCTAAACGTGTATGACCATTATCAAACCCCTTATAATTGTCGCAAACTTTGTTTCGCTATGGTAAAGTTGGACCGCATTGTTCTTAAGTATATGAGCGACTGGATTAATGATATTTTTAACTATTGCTTTCATGTATGGAATAGTAAAACACTGTTTAAGTGTAGGTCAAAGCTTTAGGGTCCGTAGCAACTTATACTAACTATAATGCGGACCTATCTTATAAAGTTTCCAGCCCCTTGCAATTATAACAAACTATAAGCGACCAAATAATAAGTATTTTTGCCCTTAGCACAACTTATACAATAACTTTAAAATGCCGACCAATAATAAGTATTTCCGGCCCTCAGCAATTATACAAACGATATTGCAACCAATTATGTATTCCGGCCATCTGAGTATTTCAAACTATTTAATGCGACCATTATAAGTATTTCGGCCCTCAGCAATTATAAACACTATAATGCGACAAATATATGTATTTCAGCATTGTAGTCTAATTTTATAAAACTAGCAAAGCATATGTTTCTCACCCCAATACGTGTCCATAAATATAACCAAGTATAGTATCTACAGCGATGATTTATATTTAAGTATGCAAGCCCTCTTTTGTAATCTACCAGTAAAATGCTTTGTAAACAAGCATGTTCTCTCCCCAATATTATAATGTAAAATACAAGTTAAAACATGGGGATTTGAACTCACTTCAGACTGATGAAGAACGATTACTGCTAGGCATACTAAGTTGCAAAACACGATCGGAAAACGTTGCGGCTCGATCAAGAAGTTGCAAATAACTTTAAAAAGGCTATGTTCCACTTGTCCTAGGATAATTGTTTTGGGTTCTTTCCGCTTGTACGATTTCGCCATACGTGACCTTTGATAATGATTTAGTTTTAATTGTGGTAATAGTTTGGTGGTTGATTAAATAAAAATTATATCGAAAAGTTATGTAAAGTTTTGTAAATTAATTTCAGTATATATTTACAATGAAAATTGAAAAAGTCATATAATTTTGTCCGTGAATTATTAACGAAGATAGGACAATCAAAGATTTATGTGTAGTATATAACTACTTTACAGGTACCTTATAAGGTAATGTGAGAAAATAATTGAATTACTAATATTTCAGACACCCATATTTAATTATAAAAGTCTTGCAGTAAAATTAGACACAACCGTCTTAAAGTTATGAATTAAACAAACCGATGTTCGTAATAGCTTTACAAAAGTTATGCTTTTACACTTATCGTCAGGAATTTATAAAATAATCTTTTAAAATTATCTTTCGGTCATTTTGACGGATGTAGCTATAAATCGTTGTCACATCTTGTTAAAGTATAATTTATTCGTCATTGTCAGAGGTATTGTACAGGTATAATTTAATATATCTTTAAAATATAACTAGTCCCTGTTTAACGGGTTTCTAAAAATAATGAGCTTAGTAAAAAAATTTACTCAAATATAGAAATTTCATATAAATTTCGTCTTCGGAACTGTCCGGTTATATAACGTTTTCCATATTTATAAAATCTAATGTTTCTCCACTTTTCAACAAACCGTGTTGCAATATCCTCGTGTTTGTAAATTATTATATATATATAATATATAAAAATATTATTATATTATATATATATATATATTTATATATATATATAAACTATATAAAATATATATTATATATATATATATATTATATATATTATTTTATTAATATATTTATATATTATAATTAATATTAACATATATATATATATATCTAAACTAAACAAAATAATTATTATTACATTTATTTAACCATTAACCACCATTTAGTCCGGTTTTTATAATAAAACTTTTTATGTTATATTTATTTAGCCGCTTTGTATTTATCCCAAAACACACTTCATTAGTAATCTGTTTAAACAATAACAATCTGTATTCGATTTTTGCTGTCCCCAAACGCACCCGTTGTGCATTTACCGATACCAAACACACTTTGTGCAATCTGTCCAACCAAACTCACCTTGTGCTGGTGATTGCCATCCATACTCCACATTTATGGTGTTTTCTTATGCCAAAACGCATCCCCATTGGTGCAGTTTTTACATGACCTATCGCAGCCTTATAGCGGTTCTCCATAAACCAAACGCAACCCTGTTTGGTGATTACCTGAATACACAAACGCTGCCCCTTGCTGTCCAGTTACCAACAATTGAACACCCCTAGATATTTAAACTAGCCAACGCACCCCGTGGTGTTTTTATTACAACCAAACGCACCCTATGTGGTTTTAATAACAACCAAACGCACCCTATGTGGTTGCACTGGGCTAAGACAAAACACACTAATCTGGTAACCAGATCCATATCGCACCCTTGTGGCGTTTTTTAAACTCCAAAACTACACCCTATTGTTGTTTATATTAAAACAAACGCAACTCTATGTGCGGTTTATGAAATCAATAGCACATTTCCGGGTGAGAACACATACCAAAACGCAGCCCGTGCTATGTGAGACCAAATCGAGCGCACCCCCGGTGCATTTACACACAGTACACATCGAGACCTTGTTGGTGATAACCGAATACCAAACGCTCCCTTGTCGATTAATACGAAGAAAAAAAAAAACCACCCTCTTACGTTTTCTATCTAAGCAAAACGCACCCCTAGGGTGGTGGATGTTGGTGGCGCGGTGAATGGTGGAGCGACCGTGGTAGTGGGGATAGGGTAGAACGGATGATGAGTAATCTTTTGTTAGGCCGGCTAAAATGGTTTCAGCAGCGGCGACGGTGGCTGGAGGTTGGCCGGATCCGGCGGGAGCTCGCCGGAAAAAAATGGAGATGGAGGAGAGTGTTTATATGTGTGTGTGTGTGTTTTTATTTTGTAAAAAGAATTAATTATAAAAATTTTATAAATTTAATAAAAGTTATAAATTAAAGTGGAAAGTGTATATTATTGAGGGACGGAAGGTGTAAATTGTTGAGATACTTTTTATAAAAATATTGGTTTGGGACTCACATTTGGACTAGTTTACGGTCGTTTCGAAGTCTCGAAAACTGGCGCCATGTTTTACGAATCAACTTTCCAATAAAATATGTGCTATTTTCTTGACTAATTTTGTATAACGTTTTCATATAATTTATTTTAGACGTTGATTTATTTATTTTGTTATTATCTACTGATAAACTTTGTCGGAAAAATAAATAATGACTTTTTAAACGAATATTCGAGTTTTCAACTAACGCTCCTTGAATAATGTTTATAAGGATTTTATTTAATATTTTTATTAGATAAATAGTCGTATAATTAAAAATAAATTTCAATTACTTTTGTGCGGTACGCGTTGTGTGCGTGATCCATAAAATTTTGCGGACGGTGTTTTTAGGCACTTTTCCTTCTTGTTTCCAACGTCTTCGGGTTTAAACTTATATAGTTGTCTGGAATGTCGTTTTACATCAAGTTGCTTTTGAGTCCGAATCGTGATTCACGTGATTTTGTGGTTGTTTTTGTTACGACAGCTTAGTATAATAATCTATATCTTTTTCGTTTTCAGTAAAATAAGTTAAAAATTAATCTTGCACTTGAGCAGATGTAATAATAAATAGATTTATTATTTAAATTATGTTCTGAAAAATTTCTACCGGTTACACGGTAAATCGATTTATGTTGACAATAATAAAAGACCAAAGTTCCACAAAGCTCAATCGGACCTGAAAAGTAAGGTTAAAATTAGTCCTATTAAATGTTCTTAACTAGTACCGGATGTTACAATTATTCTCGGGTGGAACATGAATCATAGAAATTTTGTAAAAAGTTGATCCATGGTTGAAATTCGAAATGGCACATTCACCTAATATATAATAATTATCGGGAGTAAAAAGTTCACAAGTTACAAGTATGAGTAGTGTTAGCATCTTAACTTATATTTAACGGTGATTTTGTTTTTAAGCTTGGTTTGGGACGAGTGAAAAGTCGGGGACGATGAATTTATCCTTTTTGGGCATTTTAGGATTGAAATGCATCTTATTCCGAGATTAAAGTGCGTCTTGTTCTATGACCCTTAAAGTTATGAAATAACGAAAGTCAAACATGTTAGTTAGTTGCTTAAAAAGAAAAGTACAAAAAAATGAGAAAAAGGAAAAATACAAAAATATGTGTGGGAATAAGTGTAAATATTTAAAAATGGTCAAAACGGGGCTTTTCAAAGCTAATGACTCTTTAATTTCCCTTGATGAACACTTAGCTACTTTTCGAGGTAATTAGTCGAGGGGGATGGAGATTCTTGGTTTTCTAAAGTGTTTACTTATGGCATTGCGGGAGGACACGACAATATCTTAGTATGAGGGATTTTGGTATGTGCTTAATTACACATACCATTTACCTAGGAAAACGTGTTAAAAAGACTAAAAACATACCAAAAATACATTGTATTTGTGTGTTTTGTGATTTAGGATTGTGCAGGTAACGAATATTCACTAAAGGACAAAAATCAAGTCAAAACTGACAAAACCGAGCACGAGAATGGAAAGAGCACAAAAAGTCAAAGTCAAAGTCAACAAAAAGTCAAAGTCAAAACCGAAGCCGATATCGAAGAAATATTTAATGGGCCAACCCGCACCCATATAATGGGCCGGGTCAGCCCATTAAATACATTAGAGACTATGGGCTTAAAAGCCCTTAGCCAAAATAACCTATAACTTATCCGGCCCAAAAACCAATCCATAAGCCCAAACCCACTTAACAGCCCACACCATTAACAAATAGGGCTGTTAAGTTTATTTCACCACAGGTCCTTAAAGGACCATCCATGCAATAATAACATACAACCTCAGGGACTGAAATTGCCAACTTTCTTATACCATTGACACCACAGGACCATCCATGAGATACCACCATACAAGTTGAGGGGCCATTTCTATCAAAACTACAAACCTTTACCCTGTTATCACCAAAATAGTAATTCAAAACAAACGACCATTTTGGTGCCAAATTGCCATAATAGGGTCTTCAACCTCTGCCCCCTGCAACCCTACGACAAACACATCACCCTCCCCTCAACCCCACTTCACATGGGCCAATTACCATGTTGGCAATCCCACACAATCTCATTCATCCATAGAAGAAGACAAGAAATAAAGGGTTAAGATCATTTAACTTGGAGAGCACACAAGATAGATGGCTGAGATGAATTTGGACTTCTCCTCACAAGAAACACACTCTTGTTTCTCCTCACACAGAAAACATACTTCAGAGGGAAAGACTTGAAATGTTTTAGTATAAATAGGTTCTTTGTAAGCCCTTTGAGGCATGTAGTTTTTAATCTAGATTTTTTTTACAGCTTATTTTACTTATGTTTTTACTTAATGCATTTTAATTCCCAAATCTTGTAACCCTTTTAATTTTTAATGAGAATTTGAGGTTTTATGTTCTAAAATCTTGTTTTTCAAGTTTATGCTACATTGTTATTTAAAGTATTTCATAAGCTCTCTCAAGCTCTTATTTGAGTTTTATATAAGTTGTTTTCTTTAAGCATACTGACCAGTTAAGTACTTTAGAAGATTCACCAAAAATTCCACCCCTAAAACTACCTCAGCTTATATTGGATGATAAGCCAAACTTGGATGGGCTTATGGATACCACCAGCTTATTGTAGATCAGCTTTTAAACTCTTAATTAGCCTTATTTTGAGCAAAGGCACTTGTAAGTTCATTTTTACAATTTTTTTTGTCAAGACTGCTTCTGGCTTATTTCTGCTTATCATTGTGCTTATTATTGCTTATCTATGCTTTATATGTCTTATTATTGTGGTTTAATCATGTTTTGATGCTAGTTGTAGTTTAAATCTTGTTGTTTCAAGTTTTGGCAAAAATCTGTCTTAAATAGCTTATAAAGTAGCATAGTTGTTAATCTTGTTATTCTGGCTTATTTAGTTGTTAAAAGTTGTTCATTAGGTTTGTATTAAGCTAAAAATCATCTGGTCTTTAAGATACTTTAGCTTAAAATCCATTAATCAATTTAAAATTGTTGAAATCATTGTTTAAACTGGTGTTTGGGTCAGTAGGCAAAATGGGTCAAAATATGTTGAAAAACTTTTTGGGTCACTAAGCCTTCTTTAACAAGCCTTTTTAAGTAAAGATAATCTGTTTTAAAAGCTTTCAAAGTGTAAAATTCATTTCTAAGGTGTTTAGTAATCATGGTTTGAGTCTGTGAGGTTTGGGCTTTATAGCTTAGCTTATTGGCTTAGGTTTTGATTAGGTGCTCATAATTTATGTTTACATGCTTGTTTATGTCTAAGAATGCAGTAAGATTAGAGTAGTTTAAGTGTGCAATTGTGGTTGAGTTTTTGTCAAAAATCTGTCAAGTATCATAGTTTTCTTTTTCAAAGTAAAAGTCCTTTTTCAAGTTCAAATTTAGATAAGTAAAAGTTTGTTTTAGGGTCTGATTTTTCTTGCACAAGTTCTTTGTGGTATAATTTTTATCTGTTTAAGCTTATTTTACATTTTAGTCAACTTTTACTAGCTTATTTATAGGGCTGCAAAAGCAAATTTCTCTTTTAAGAAAAACCAAAAATAGTGCAATCTGAGTGTAGCCAGCTTTTTCACAAGACTTTTTCATGGCTCATTTGATTTTCAAAATGTTTTCTCTTTGCTGCTTATTGTAGCTTGTTGGACAAGCTTTTCAGTGGTATAAGCCACTTAGCCATAAGGATCCACTAACTAGCTTAAAAATAAGCTAGAAAGTGCCTTCTTGGCTGTTTGGCTAACTGTTTTGGCCATTTTGCTTATTTGCTTTTTAAGGCTTTTCTGCTTGATTTCTTTGCTTAATTTTGTTCATAATTGCTTATTAGGTGTAGTATAGTATCTGTGTTAGCTTATTTGTCTTTTTGGTTGCTTATTTGTGCTTAAAAAGTAAAACAGTTTAGCCTTTTTTAGTCCTTAGTTAAAAAAAATCAAAACTGTCACTTATTTTTGCTTTTCACTAGCTTATTTTGAAGATTTGAAAAAAGTAGCTTTTTAAAAGATTGTTGTTTTTGCTTATTTCACAAGTTTTGAAAAAAAAAGTTTTCCAAAAAGGAAGGCCACAGGACTCGAACCTGTGACCTCCCCTTTCACAAACCAACATATTTAACACACACACTCTAACCATCAGCACCAGTAGGGCTATCTGCCCATTTTCCTTTTACTTTATTTTTATACCTTTTTTAGCCACTTTGTTTTTCAGCCCTTCTTTTGCTCATTACAGCTTATTTCGATAAGCTGTTGTAAGCATTTTATTTTTCTTAAATCAAGCACTGTCCAAACTACTTTCCCTGATTTTTTAGATTTTTCCCATTTAGTTTAGTATTTTAACGAATTTTTCTTATTAAAACTGTTTTCAATTCATAAAAAATTAAATAAAAGTCAAAAAAATATAATTCTTTTTTTAAAAATTTTCTTTTATCATTTAGGATTGTTAAAAAATTAATTTTGCTTTCGTAGGGTTAAATTTGAAGAATTTAGTTTTTTTAAGAACGAGATTTGGTCCCGTTATTGTTTTTCTTCGTTTTTCACTTTAACTGCTTACGTTTTTTGTTTACTTTTCTTTGTTCTAGCATTTTAGTCACTTAGGATTTATAAAAAGTTAAAAAATAATTTTAGGATTAATTTTTGATAAATTAGGTTTTAAGTCATGTTTTTTTAGGATTCCCGTTATCGTTTTTAGTGATTTAGCTCTAATTAATTTCGTTTTTAGATTGCCTTACTTGTTTTTCCCGTAGAATTAGAAAAACTAATCAAAATCTTTGTTATTCAAACATCAAATATCAAACCGACTCTCGACTTTCCATTGCATTCCTCGTACCGAAGAACGACCCGGGTTCGGTTTTGAACTTTATTGATTATAAAGCGAAAAATCGATACGTCCGGATATATATATTGTATTTGTGAACCTTTTGACTTGTTGTCTTGGTTAAGGGTGATTTGTCAAAGGTTTACCATATAGTATTATATATATATATATATACTTGACAACAAATCACTTTGCCAAAATCATGCATGATGAGTTTGAAATGAATATGATGGGAGAACTAAATTTCTTCTTAGGATTACAAATAAAACAATTAGATGATGTAATATTTTTTAATCAATCAAAATATATTAAGAAAATACTTAAGAAATTTGGACTAAAAGACTCTAAGCCAATAAAAACCCCTATGTCTACGGAAACCAAACTCACGAGAGACGAAGAAGGTGAGTCCGTAGATAATACCAAATATAGAGGCATGATAGGTAGTTTTTTATACTTAATGGCAAGTAGACCCGATATCATGTTTAGTGTTTGCCTTTGTGCACGCTTTCAAGAGAATCCCAAAACCTCTCACCTAGAAGCGGTTAAACGTATCTTCTGATGCATTAAAGGCACTACGCATTTACGATTATGGTATCCTAAGGGATCCAGCATAGAAACAATAGTGTATGTGGATTCGGATCACGCGGGAGATTACGTAGATCGCAAGAGCACTAGTGGTGTTTGCACGTTTATGGGATGTTGCCTAACATCTTGGTTTTCGAAGAAGCAACCCGCTCTTGCCATCTCTACAACCGAAGCTGGAACAAGCGCGTGTATCTGTGACAAGAAACTTAAACCATTTTAAGATCAGTGACAGCACAGACCCAACCGCGTACACATGGATCAACAACATAACCGCTAAAAAGGTCCTAGATTCAGGATTTTACTGGCCAACAATCATAAAAGAAGCTCATACTCTAGTTTGCCTTTGTGAAGCGTGCCATAAGATGAGAAATATATCAAAACGTGATGAGATGCCCTTAACCAACATTCAAGTATGTGAAGTTTTTTATGTATGAGGTATCGACTTTATGGGACCATTCTCAAAATCACATAAGTTTGAATACATTCTAGTCGCTGTCGATTACGTATCTATATGGGCCGAAGCTCAAGTTTTACCAACCAATGATGCCCGAGTTTTTATTACTTTTCTAAAGAAACTATTCTGCCGATTCGGAATGCCCAAAGCTCTAATAAGCGACCGAGGTACTCACTTCTATAACAAGAGAATGGAAAATACTATGAAGAATATGGACTTTGTCATCGTTTCTCTACATCATACCACCCTCAAACAAGTGGTCAAGCTGAAAACACAAACAGAGCCCTCAAAAGAATTCTTGAAAAGACTGTTAAAGACAATCCTACTATTTGGTCAAGAAAACTTGATGATGCTCTATGGGCTTTTCGTACTGCTTACAAAACACCAACCAATACAACACCGTACAAACTCATATATGGAAAGAACTACCATTTACCATTTGAAATTGAACACCGTGCATACTGGGCACTTAAGAATTGCAATCCTGATCTCATCGCTGTTGGAGAAAAATGAATGATTCAGTTACACGAATTAAACGAACTTAGACACCAAGCCTATGAAAAATCTCATCTATACAAGGCAAGAACCAAAGTCTGGCACGATAGAAAACTAAGAATGAGAAAAGAATACAAACAAGGAAACAAGGTTCTACTTTTTCACTTAAAGTATAAATTCAAATAGTCGAAACTTCGATCTCGCTGGCTTGGACCATACGCAGTAAAATATTAATATCCATTCGGATATGTTGAACTATATGGAAAAGATGGAAAAACATTTATTTTTAATGGCCATCGACTCAAACTATACCATAAAGAAGATTATAATGACCAAAGGGAAGCAGTCACTCCATTCTTTCCCAAAGAATGAACTCCAGAAGCAGGAGTCTAGCTAAGACTCTCTTAAAAGTTAAGCGCTTCTCTGGAGGCAACCCGTGCTTTACTTAAGTGTGGAGGAGTCCCTCCTCCATACAACTCCATTCGTATCCTTTATTTATTTTTCTATAAAAAATATATATATACCCCCTAAAAATATTTTCTTTTTGTGTGCTTTTGTGTGTTTACTTTTATGCAGGTTATATAGCTTAAAGATTGGAAAATTATATGCTCAAGGATAACTCTCTCAGCTATATATCTCTATGCCTGAGGAGTATCGTTTTCCCTTAATTTTCCCTATTCTCTAGTTTATCAGTTATCACATTGAGGGCAATGTTCAACTTAAGTATGGAGGGGAGCCAAATAGGAAAAATTAATCATATCTATGTTTGCCCTGCCAAAATTTTTAATGCAAATTTCAAAATTAATATATGTTTTCAATATAAAAATGCTCTTAGTAAGGCAAATCCATCCAGATTGACATTATAACTAGCACAACCTAGTCCACTAAATTTTAAGAATTATAAGACTTAGAATATATTCAGGTACCCACCTTTGGTACCTAAGATAATTGATGCCTTTAGCTTGTTCGAGTTAAGGTTTGAATGCAATTGCAAGTGTCTCATTCGTCGTTACGGCTGTGTATTTATAATTTGTCGCCTTTTCTGAATCAATGGTATTGGTTGATAATTATATTTGAGTAAGCCGGTAATTTAGAAGCTTTAGAACTTGTGCTTGATCATCATTTACTAGACTGAAGCCTGATTAATCATACGTGAAGACATAGTTCCTGCATCACTCCCTTTAGTGCTAAGTTGCCGAAATACCTAAGTGAAGAAGTTAAAATTAAAAGAAGAAGATTTGTGCCAAGCCTTAGTTATCATTACAAAAAATATATATATAGTAGTTCAAAGAAATAAAGGCTTAACTTCCGGCATGTGAAGATTTGTATACACTATTATCCCTCATCGGTATCAAGTTTCGCCCTTCGGTCATGTTTATGTGTCAAGTACAAGCATATGGTAGTTCTCTAGATTATGCCTGTGCAAATTGAATGTCTTCACAAAAAATATAAACCCTATCTGAGTGGCTCTAGTGAAATAAAAATCAAACACATTCCCCTGTGAGGGGATTTGTTATATGTTTATGCCTGAAAAGTTAATCGATATGCAAACTCTTGCTAAAAATCCAAATTTTCTCCACGTCACGATAAATGATCTTATTTTCTCGCTTTGATTGTTTGAGGGCAAGCAATAGCTAAGGGTGGAGGGATTTGATAACACCTAAATTATACATGTTTTTGGTGGCATTATTTATACATATTTTATCATTTCTCATGAACTTTCGATACGTAATAGCATGAAATACATGCAGGTTCACTTAAAGACATCCTGAGCTCAAATTAAACAGAGATCAAGTACTTATACACTTCGGAAATCAAGATACAAGAAAAAGATAAAGTCTCAAGCTGAAAAGTGCAAATGTACGCCGCACTTACCCAATGTGCGCCGCACTTCCCATATGGCTACGAAAATTAAATGAAGTCATTAAATACTGGCGCATTAACACCTCAAGTCCGCCGCACTTATAAAATTGTGCGCCGCACTTTCAGCTTAAAATCAGCCTTTAAATAGGAGATGAATTTTCACCATAAATCACCCCTTCATACTCATTTCCCTCATATCACACATACTCTCTCTCACCCTTATGATATCCTAAATCCTTTCCCAACCTTTTCTCAACCATAAACACCATACCTTTTGAAGATTCAAGATCAAACAACCAAGAACGAAGAAGAACAACATCTTAGTTTATTGAAATAATAAAGTTTCTTGTTGAATCAAGTTATGTTATGAACTACATAGCCATGAGAGGCTAATTCTCTCATGACTACTCGGTGAAGTTATGATAATGAATAAGTGTTTGGTATGATTGTGATCTCATTAATCTCAAGCTTATGTTGCACCCCTATTATATCTTATCTTGTTGGTTTTTCTTATCAACTTAGATTATATAATCGTATCGATATAGGTCGAAAGACCCGTTATGATCTATATGGTTTTAAATATTTATCCATGGTCTTTATCGTCTGTGTCGAGAAATCCACATACGTAAATTGATAAACAAAATAAGCTTTGATATAATAAGTTAACTAGATCATTTGAGTGACACATCTGGTCTAGCCAACTACATATAAGTCTTAAGTTAATTAAGTTAATTTGTGAAAACGTTTTCTGGCGAGAAATCCTTTTTATAAGTTAAAGTTCCATCTTGGAGGTCTTAATCATTACCACTACTTATAAGTTATTCTCAACTATCCGAGTAGTCATCTTTATTATCACTGGTAAAATAAAAGTTATTTTCAAAGTTGTTAAAGTCTATTTTCTTCCTGATTATTTGAACACTACTCAAATCCCTATGGACGACCTGGTCTTACCTAAAAAAGATTATACTATATACGTGGGTTATACTTTTACCCGTGTGTTTCCCTATAATAAAATCAGTATTTTCAATCATTATAAATTTAAAGCTTTTGAAACACATCAAATACCTTTCACTAGCCATTTGTATTCATTACCCACGTTCAGATAATGTTTTTTGTGCCTATAAAAGTAGGCCGCAACCTTGAGTTTTCACACACAACAATACCAATCAAGAGAAAAAGAAGTATAATCTTAGTTATAGGAATTGGGTTGAACTATCACTTAGTTCATCCATTTCCAGTTGATTATCCACCAAGAAGAATTATTTTGAAGTTAGAAGTCAAAGCTATTAGTTGATGTGACAATGTGTTAGTAGTTTGGATTGTAACTTGGGTAATTTATAGTTTTCGTTTGGGAAAACTTGTGAAATCATCAACATTTGCTTTTGGAATTCGGTATAATCTTGTTTATCCTTTTAATATGATTCTTACTGGATTACTTGAGTTTGTTATGTGTTTCGTTACTATAATCATGGAGTAGTCGTCTATGTTTGTTTGGGCTTAAAAGGAATCGTGATGTAAACATACTATAATATGAATGCATATGGCTATAATCATAATAAACTTGATGTTTGATAATGGAGTAGTCGAAATACTCTATATCATTGTGTTTCAATTTCGCATTGTTTGTCTATGAACGATTCGATGTTAGTCTTGTGAGAATTGACTAACAAAACATTTATCAACCCAAATATGAATATGTTTAATGCTTAATCACATGTCTAACAAACTTGAATAAGAGAGTTTTATTATCATTATCACCATACATAAATTGTTCTTTAAGCATTTGATATACTAAGGATTAAAGGCCAAAAGGATTCCTTTTTATATGAAATAGTTAATTGCTTGAATGATTACTCATCTATTCATGATTTTATTCTTTAATTTATGTTCGCATTCTTATTCCGTATGTATGTTTATCCTCATTGTTCTCAGCCTAAACAAACATTGTTTTAATTAACTTGTGTTCAAGAATAGTATATTTTGGAATTGTGTCTTTGATAATCAATCTTTGGATTAGTGACAAATCTAGATATATTTCTGTGCAAAACTCGTAAACTTTTAAGAACTTCAATCCCATGGAACGACCTGGTCTTACCTTAAAATCTATACTATATACGGAGGTTACATTTACTCGTGTGTTGGTTTGAAACTCGGTAAAACTAGTTATATAAATTTAAAGATTTTACAACACATCATTCCCCGAAACATAATGCAACATCTGAGGTTCCTTTAATGTATCTAAGGATCCTCTTCACAGCTTCCCAATGCTCTCTACCAGGTTCTTCCATGTACCGACTCACTACTCCCACTGCATGTGCAATGTTTGGTCTTGTACATATAATCGCGAACATTATACTTTCCACTACTGATGCAGACGGTACTCGAGACATCTTCATCCACTCTTCTTTACTGATAGGACTCATCTTAGAGGATAATTTGACATCAGTAGGGAACGGGGTTTGATATTGGCTTACAATCTTGCAGATTAAACCATTGCAAGATTTTGTTCAATTAAATTTTCTGTGAAAGCCAAATCTTCCTACTAACTCTATCTCGGTGAATTTGCAGCCCTAAAATCTTGTTTGTGGGTCCAAGGTCTTTCATCTCGAATTCCCTAGCCAGTTGAGCCTTCAATTTATTGATGCGATGTTTGTTGGGTCCTACTACCAACATGTCATCAACATATAATAGCAAAATGATAAAATCATTATTTTTAAACATCTTGAAATATGCACAAGGGGTCTGCATGTAGTCTGTTATATTCAAGGCTCTTAATGAAATAATCAAATCTCTTATACCAACACCTCGACACCTGCTTTAAATCATACATGGATTTGTTTAACCTGCAAACCAAGTTCTTTTTTCCTTTTTGTTCAAAATCTTCTAGTTGGAGCATGTAAATTTCTTCTTCAAGATTTTCATGAAGAAATGCAGTTTTCACATCTTGCTACTCTAGATGTATATCATATGTAGCACACATTGTCAAAACCTCTCGAATTGTTATCATTCGAACCACAGGGGAAATTTTTTCATTGAAGTCAATTCCTTCTTTCTGAGCATATCCTTTAACCACCAATCTTGCACGATACCGCTCCATTTGATCTTCATCGTTTCTCTTTATTTTATACACCCAATTGTTTCATTAGGTTTTCTACCTCTTGGTAGTGGCATCAGCTCCCATGTTTTGTTTGTATGAAGAGATTCACAATCACAATAACAACAACAATCACAATATGAAAATCATTAAAGGCGTACTTATACTTATGAAAGGAAAAAAGGTAGCTGCAAACTTATAGCAACTAAAAATAGATATAATGCAAGAGGCGGAAGCATATGTTGCTTCACAAAGTCAAAGCCATAACGCTATAGTAACATGGCACAAAAATAGAAGTCATCCATCTAACATCTTCATATTTGTGATTTTGTACTAATCTTATGCAAGATTCATGTAACTTATTCTAGTGTAATAAAAAGTTGAAGATCTTTTGTAGAATATTGATAATCGCTAATGTTTATCGACCCATATATCCGTTCCAACACTTTTGGTACATAAACTTATCAAATATACCCATTAGTTAAATATATCATGTTATAATATAGTAGTAATTATAATAGTGGATTAAAGTATAACTAGTCTATGTATAGGGATTTATTTGCACTTATTTAACAAGCAAGGTAATTATGGAATTTAAATTGCATAAGGATTGTACCTCTTATCTCTACAAATAGAGGTGAAGGGATGCTAGTGGATACATTCTTTATTGCTCATTAGTTAGTTTATCCAATGTGACATTTGAGGTCACATGCGTGGTTACTTTAAGTCAATATTTCGCGCTAGCTACACCGTTTACTGGTCTTTTTTCTCAATAAGTGGTATCAGAGCCAAGGTGACGTTGATTTCTTGAAGCTAGGTCAACTTAAGGGTGTATAATCCCAATGAGTAGTCTCTTCTATTTTTGGTTCATCAATTTCTACGCAGAAGTGGGAGATTTGATGTTGTGGGTTCATTAACCGTTGGATCTTTGTGAAATTCGAATTGTAGGTCAAAGACACATAGATCTTGGATCCCACCAAAGGGATCTTCGATCAAAGGTTTGTTGAGAGATATACAAGTGGTCAAAGTTTCTAGTTCAGATGCTACATGTTCTATTCAAAGTAGATTTCATTATAAGGTTTGAAGGCCTTGTGTCACACCCCCAAATTTAGATCGCAGTAGAATAGGTAACTGGGGGCGTGACGTTATGGATATACATCACACAAAATACAAGAGAACGACCACTATATGGACTTTTTGAAAATAATAATACACCGTTGCATTAATTTAAATGAACAAAGTTGATACATAGTTCAAAAGAAATTTAGACAACGCGGAAGCGTAAAATGTTTTAATAGACAACGGGTATTAAAATAAATAGATTCTTGAAAAAAGGAGTCAATGCATGAGAACGTCACATAGTTCCTCAAAGAGTTCCAAAGCTAAGCACATGAGAAAAACATGCTTAAATTGTCAACATAAAGTTGGTGAGTTCATAGGTTTAGTTAAAATGTGAGTATGGAACGCAAGATTTGTAAACGAATGACTATTGTAACACATACAACAATCACAAAAAGAAAGCATTTACATTCGCACTAAGCTCATGACGCTGAAGCTAAACAAAGTATGTAGCAAATAAATGCAAAGTTATGAATGCCCAATTAGGTATCCAACCCAAGATCACCTAGAGCTTCGACATGCTATACGTCGTTTGATCGGTACCGTCGATACAAGTAAGAATTACCAAACCTGCACGGGGGATATTAAACCCAAATAGATCTATTTATAACACTCGTGCTTACAACATGTAATTAACGGTTCATGATAGGGCTTTAATGGGTCAACGGTACTTAGGCATAACAGTAAACGTATAAGTAAAGTACTTGGGTGTCCAATCATAAAATCAAGCAATGTTTCTCACCCCCAATATTTCAAATCGTACAACAGAAAATGTTCAGTCAAGTATGAAAGAGTGAAACTCCTAACCGTAACCCAAATGATGTATGCATGCTTTAGGTTGATGAAAAAGAAGTATGAATATGCATATGAGTTATTTGACTATTTATCACCTTAACTTGTCCGAGTTTGACTTTTAAAGTCAAACAATGTTTTCGTAAAAGTCAACATTCTAATAAAAGTTTCTAACACTTTTTATAAGAAAGTTTGTCCAACTTTGAAGAGTCGTAGCTCGTTACTAAGTCTTTTCGTTAAATTCCAAACTTATAATATATGTATTTCATATAGTCTACTACTATTTTCTACGTAACGGTCGTTAAGTCTTTTTATAAGAAAAGCCTTTAAAGTAGTACAAATAATATTTCTTCTTTTAAAATACACGTTTCTGACACTTTTTAAAAATAGTTTCGACTCTATAAAACGGAACTTAGAAAAATATATTTATTTCGTCTATCTAAATAAATTGTCGTTTATTCGCTATAAATCCGTTTTTAATCATTTTAATCGTTCATGAAAACGTAACCAAGTTTTCTACCTATTTTCCCATTCCACCGATTCTATTTTTTATCCTATAATCTAAAATCCAACAATACAACTCCACAATTTCGCAAATCCACAATCCGCTTACAAATCCAACCTCATCCTAAATCTATATGTATCCACAACACTTCCATGAGTCTAAATATTTATGTATAGCATCAACAATAATATAAGTACAAGCGTAAATATATGACTTTCGTAAAGATATAGTTTTATAAAACAATAACGAGCTCAAGTATGGACTTTTTATTTGTATGACTTTTATATAAATGTTTTGAAATGTAGTTTCATAAATAAAAGTGCAGTTTTATAAAAGAACAAGTATGGTGATAAATATATGTATAAAATGATGTGATAAGTGTATGAATGCTATGAAATGTGCAAGAAATATTTACTTACAAAAATGAAGAAAGTAGATGAAGATTAACCCAAAAATATAAATATAAATAACCCGAACCCGAACCAAAAGTAACCCGAATAAACCAAACAATATCCCACTATTGTTTGTATAACCCAAGACTTGAAAGACCAAAGAAAATGAACACCCATTCGTGCCTTCTTGCGTAGGACGAACAAAGAACAAGAGGAAGGAAAGAGGAAAAATTCGATAAGTGTTTATATGTGTGTAAAAATGAATGCATAGGCTCTCTTTATATAGAAACACACATATGCAAGAGTTAAAAGTTGTGGGGTTCAAGTATTACACAGGAAAAATATTGTTGAGGTTATGGTGGGAAGGACCAAGGCTAAGCAACAAACCTATGTGTGACCACCTAGTACCATCATAAGCCAACAAAATTCTCATGGTGGTGGGGGTGGTGCTCAACCGATTATGGGGAGACAAAGGGGACAAAAATGTGACCATAAGGTACAAATGGTTAAGCTAGATGTTAAAATGTTGTGCAAGAATTAGTTCATATATGGTTAGGCTAGCAAACAAAATTCATGTAGTGTGTTTGTGTGTGTGAGGTGATCGGACGAGCAACTAGGAGAGGGAAGAGGATCAACATTTTCAAAATTTGTATTTTTAGTATGCACAAAATATCTAGATGTTATTTTAGGAGAGAAAGCATGTATTCATGCATGCATGCAAATGCAAAAATGCTCTATCTACAAAATTTGAAAAAACATAGACGCGTGACATATAAAAATATGCCCGTGAGATCATAACACGCAAGTTATCCAGTAATTGCTTCTCAGTTGTACGCGGGACAACTTCCTGATTTAGGTCAAATCAAACACGTAACTTATAAAAGTCAAACTAATGCACGTAAATGGAAAGTTATTGACGTGTGAAATTTTAGAGTGTCATAGTCTTTCCCCGTTAAGAGAGCTTTGTCCCCAAAGCTTAAGTTGTTGTATCCGACGTGGTTACGGGTTCGAAAAACAAATGTGGATTTTTCTTTCAGAACCGATCTTCACGTTTCTAGGTAAACTCAGTACCTCTTTTCGAGTTTCATTGTACTTTAACAATAGGAATGCGACTCTGCTTTAGACGTTTGACCTCACGGTCCATCATTTCGATAGGTTCTTCGACGAAATGAAGCTCGTTGTCGATT
Organism: Tanacetum coccineum; assembly: GCA_026074375.1. Lineage (NCBI taxonomy): Eukaryota > Viridiplantae > Streptophyta > Magnoliopsida > Asterales > Asteraceae > Tanacetum > Tanacetum coccineum. The sequence continues at coordinate 30,508 of BQNB010024992.1, forward strand.
TGGATTTCATCCAATGGTATAACGAGGGTTTCGTCAGACAAATACTTCAAGTTTGACACGTGAAAGGTACTATGGACTCTACTTAATTGTTCCGTAAGTTCGAGTCGATAAGCGACAGTCCCAACCCTTGCTAAAATCTTGAAAGGTCCGACGTAATGCGTATTCAGCTTTCCTCGTTTGCCAAAACGTATCACTCCTTTCCATGGCGACACTTTCAGCATGACCTTGTCTCCAACTTGAAACTCAAGAGGTTTACGCCTCACATCTACGTAACTCTTTTGTCGATCTTGAGCGGCTTGAATTTGGTTTTTTATCTGAATGATCTTCTCAGTCGTTTCATAGATAATCTCTTGGCCCGTGAGTTGGCTATCTCCAACCTCGGTACAACAGACCTGTGATTGACACTTATGACCATACAATGCCTCGAACGATGCAGCCTTAAAACTAGTGTGATAACTATTATTGTACGAAAATTCCACTAGAGGCAAATGTCTATCCCAGCCATTTCCAAAATATATCATGCAAGCACATAACATATCCTCCAGCATCTGAATGGTCCTTTAACTTTGATCGTCGGTTTGTGGATGATAAGTGGTGCTCATATCTAGATGAGCACCTAAAGCTTTCTGAGTGATTGCCAGAAATGAAAGGTGAATCTGCTATCTCTATCAGATATGATTGAAACTGGCACTCCATGCCTCGAGACTACTTCCTTTAAGTAAAGCCTTGTTAGTTTCTCCATTGAATCAGTCTCCTTTATTGGTAAAAAGTGTGCAGATTTTGTGAGTCGATCAACGATTACCCAAATCGTGTCGGGACTACTTACCGTTCTTGGCAGCTTAGTGACAAAGTCCATTGTTATCTTTTCCCACTTCCAATAGGGAACTCTGTTTAAACCAACAAAACCAAATCGTTTTGTTTCTGCCTTATCCTTTGGCACAGTGTCGACACTTACTAACATAGGTGGGGGCCCCAATTTTCAACATTCAATTAGGCCACCAATATAATTTCTTAAGAGAGATCATGATACATCTTATCCAATCCCAGGTGGATAGATTACTTAGACTTGTGTGACTTAATTCATGATACAATCTCTCAATCCTACCAATCGTGGTACCAACTCCGTTTCTCAACACATACTTTCCCATCATGGGGGGGGGGGGGGTGGGGGGGGGGGGGGGGGGGGGAGGGGGGGGACGAGTTTCAAACTCTTTTTCATACCACGAATATTTCTTCCAAAATGTTCTCTTCCTTTATTGCCTCAGCTTGAGCATTCAAAATTTGTGATGGAAGGTTTAGACCAATTATCATAACTAAGGCTCGAACTCGTAGTGGCTTAATCCGTTCCTTTCGGCTCAAGGCATCAGCCACTACGTTCGTCTTTCCAAGATGATAACTAATCTCACAATCGTAATCACTCATAATTCCAACCATCGACGTTGTCACATGTTCAACTCCTTCTGATCCAAGATATGTTGCAAACTCTTTTGCTTAGTGAACACGGTACACTTTATGCCATACAAGTAGTGTCTCCACATCTTTAAAGCAAAGACTACAACTCCTAACTCTAAGTCGTAAGTCGTATAGTTCTTCTTATGAATCTTGAGTTAACGGGATGCATAAGCTATGACCTTCTCCTTTTGCATCAAAACTGTGTCCAAACCCTTATGCGAAGCATCACAATAAACCACAAAGTTTCCAGTCCCTTTCGGCAATGAAAGAATCAACGCACTACACAGTTTTTGTTTCAACTGCTAAAATGCATCCTCTTCTCTTTCTCCCCAATCAAACTTCATGCTCTTCTATGTCAACTTAGTCATAGGCTTAGCGATCTTCGAGAAACCTTTGATAAACCGTCGGTAGTAACCAGCAAGACCTAAGAATTGGTGAATTTCCATGGGAGTCTTGGGTGATGCCCAATCCTTGATAGACTTAATCTTAGCAGGATCAATGTGAATGCCTTCACTATCAATCACGTGACTGAGAAATTGCACTTTTGGAAGCCAAAACTCACACTTTGAGAACTTAGCGTACAATTCCTCCTTCTTAAGTAATTCTAAGATTAACTTAAGGTGTTCCTCATAATCATTCTCATTACTTGAGTAGATCAAGATGTCGTCTATGAATACTATCAAAAACTTATCCAGATACGGCTTGCACACCTGATTCAGGAGGTCCATGAATACCGCCGGAGCGTTGGTCAAACCAAAAGGCATTACTTGGAACTCGTAATGACCATAACGTGTTCTAAACGCCGTCTTAGGAATGTCTTCCTCTCAAACTCTGAGTTATTGATAACCAGACATTAGGTCGATCTTAAAGTAGACACTCGATCCTTGTAGTTGGTCAAACATGTCATCAATCCTCGGAAGCGGATATCGATTCTTCACAGTCAACTTGTTCAATTCACGGTAGTCAATGCACATCCTGAAAGATCTATCTTTCTTCTTGACAAACAAAACCAGAGCTCCCTAAGGTGACGAACTTGGTCTTATAAATCCTTTGTCAGCCAGTTCTTGCAATTAAGCAGGCAGCTCTTGCATCTCTGACGGGGCTAATCTATACGGAGCTCGTGCTACAGGTGCAGCATCGAGGACCAAGTCTATTTGAAATTCAACTTGTCGGGCTGGTGAAAGTCCTGGCAAGTCTTCAGGAAAGACATCCGAAAAATCCCGCACAATTAGCACGTCTTCAAGTCACTTCTCCTTGGACTTGTCTTCAGTCTTCCTTTCCGTAATCTGTGCCAAAAAGACTTGGCACCCTATTTAAATTTACTTTTAAGTTTTGGTGCACGAGATAATTTTCAATTTAGAATTTCTTCCTCCTTCTAAAACAATAGTCAAGTGAAGTTTAAGAAGACTAAAGTAGAAGACCATCATAGGATTTCTAGTGTTTCTAATAAAACAAAGTTTGTAACTACGTGTAATGACAGTTTAAAATCCAAAACTTTGAATGTTAATGTTGTTTGTGCTACTTGTGGAAAATTTGTGTTTAATTCGAATCATGATGCTTATGTTTCTAAATATTTGAATGACGTGAATGCTAGAACTAAAAAAGCCTAAAGTATGGCCTATTAGGACTAGACAACCCAAAAGTCAAGCGAACAAATCAGTTGCAACACCCCCCAGAAAACAGTTGCATCAGAATCCACTATCTAAAAATCTAAGAGTTACTATAGGATGCTTTATGAGAAAACTAATAAGGCATGGAAATGGTGGATAACATAGCAATGCCCATCTAGATATAAATGGGCTCCTAAGACAAAAAAGAAATGGGTGCCTAAAATTAAGAATGAAAATGTGAAAAAGAGAGTTAGCTTTACCATAGATAATGCATCTTGGATAACTAATGTCTTGAAACTCACAAATACTTTAGGATCCAATTTGTCAAGTGTTCCATCGTCCTCTAATTCTCTTGCAGATTGTTCAACTCATCATATTCATTGTTGACTCTGGATGCACAAGCATATAACGGGAAACCTCAAGCTGCTGTGTAATTTTGTTAAAAAATATCTAGGTACCGTTTGTTTTGGCAATGATCAATTTGCTCTAATTCTTGGTTATGGATATTTGGTTCAAGGAAATATTACGATCAAAAGGGTTTATTACGTCAAAGGCCTCAATCACAATCTCTTCTCGGTTGGTCAATTTTGTGATGCGGGTTTGGAGGTTGATTTCTGAAAATCTACTTGTTTTGGTAGAGATCTTCAGGGAAACGATTTACTAACTGGTAACCGTAGATCTGATCTCTATACAATTTCTCTGCAAGAAACAACTTCATCAACTCCAATCTGTTTCATGGTTAAAGCCTCACCAACTCAAGCATGGTTATGGCATCAAAGACTTTCTCATCTTAACTTCGACTATATCAACTTGCTTTCAAAGAAGGATATCGTGATTGGTTTACCTACGTTGAAATATGTTAAGGATTAACTATGTTCTTCTTGTGAACTGAGTAAAGCAAAAAGGAGCTCATTCAAGACAAAGGTTGTTCCAAGTTCAAAAGGATGCCTAAATTTGCTTCATATGGACTTATGTGGTCCTATACGTGTTGAAAGCTACAATGGGAAGAAATATATTCTGGTAATTGTTGATGACTACTCCAGATATACTTGGACTCTATTTCTAAGATCCAAGGATGAAACACCAAAAGTTCTAAAATATTTTCTCAAGATGATTCAACGCAATCTTCAAGCTCAAGTGATTATTGTTTGAACTAACAAAGGCACAGAGTTCTTAAACAAGACACTCTATGCATATTTCAAAGAAGAAGGGAGCGTCAAACATCTATTCCTCGAACACCTAAACAGAACGGCGTTTTTGAAAGATGAAACCGTACTCTGGTTGAGGCTGCTCGAACGATGCTTTCTGCTTCTAAACTTCCTTTGTTCTTTTGGACTGAAGCAATTGCAACCGCATGCTATACTCAAAACAGATCAATCAACACATGAGAAGACTACATACCACATCATTAATAATAGGAAACCTTCAATTAGACACCTTCACATCTTTAGTTGCACCTGTTACTTAACCAGAGATAGTGAAAATCTTGACAAGATGTAAAAAAAGGGGATCCGTACATTCTGGTGGGATACTTCACTCAGTCTAAGGGATATAGAGTTTACAACAAGAGAACCCGATTGATAGTTGAATCCATACACATTAAGTTTGATAAGATCAAAGAGATGATTGAGACGTCTGTTTAGAATAACACTTCAGGCCTCGTTCTCCAATGATAAAAGGCGTCAGACTATGACAACTCTGGCCCCGCGCCCCGACTACAAAAGACTTCTGTTTATAACAGTACATAACTCGAAATTCAAGACCACAACAATGAACCTTCAAGCTCAAAGCTGATTCTAAATGTTTCTCCTCCAGCGGATACAAATGATCCGTCATCACGAGAATTGGATTTTCTATTCAGTCCTTTGTTCGAAGAATACTTCACTGCAGGCAGTCAAAGTGTGTCAAAGTCTTCCTTTCTCTCTGATAATTCTAATCAACAAACACCAACCTACAACAAATATTCAACCTACAACAGAACCGATCACTCTAACAACAAATGTCAATGCTGAGGAAAACAATACTAATCAAGCAACTGATACACAGTTCAACAACATAAATTTATCAATCCTTTCTGTACACCGGTACGAGAAGTTACTGAGTCCTCCTCAAGCAATATTGATAATTTAAATATGCATACCTTCTATCAACCACACAATTCTGAATACCGATAGACCAATAATCACCAGTTAGAACAAGTTCGTGGAAATCCATCCAAGCCATTGCAAACAAGACGATAACTTGCAACAGATCTTGAAATGTGTATGTTCACACTCACCGTGAGTACTAATGAACCGAAAAACATTAAGGAGGCAATGGCTAATTCTGCATGGATCAAGGAAATGCAGGATGAGATTTATTAGTTTGACAAACTACAAGTCTGGGAACTCGTCCACAAACCATTTGGCAAGACTGTAATCAAGCTAAAGTGGTTATGGAAGAACAAAAATGATGAAGATCAAACTATCATTCGCAACATGGCACGACTTGTAGCTAAGGGATATGCTCATGAAGAGGGTATTGATTTTGAAGAATCTTATGCACCAGTCGCTCGCTTGGAAGCTGTTCAGATTTTTGTTGCCTGCGCAGCACACAAATCTTTTCCAATTTATCAGATGGACGTGAAAATGGCATTTCTTAATGATCCACTAAAAGAAGAGGTTTATGTTGCACAACTAGATGGGTTCGTTGATCCTAATCATCCAAAGAAAGTTTACCATCTAAGGAAAGCTCTATATGTATTAATGCAAGCTCTAAGAGCCTGGTATGATGAACTCTCAAATTTCATGATGTCCAAAGGTTTTACTAAAGGTACCATTGACGCTACTCTATATACAATAAGATACGGGGATGACATTCTACTTGTTCAAATTTACGTAGATGACATAATTTTCAGGTCTACAAACCCTAAATATTCTAAAAAGTTTGAAAAACTAATGCATAGTAGATCTGAGATGTCCTTAATGGGGGAAATGAAATTCTATTTAGGACTTCAAATTCACCAATCCCCATGAGGTATCTTTATCAACCAGACCAAGTACGCTTTGGAAATACTTAAAAATCATGGTATGGATAAATGTGATAGCCTTGGTACACCATTGGCTACTAAACCTAAACTAGATGTAGACTTGAGTGGAAAAATCGTAGACCAAATAGACTACCATAGTAAGATCGGGTCACTCATGTATCTGACATCTAGTAGACCAGACTTAGTGCAAGCAGTATGTTACTGTGCACGTTATCAAGCAAGACCAACAGAAAAGCACCTCAAAGAGGTTAAAAGGATCTTTAGATACTTAAAGAGTACCATAAATATGGGACTCTGGTATCCAAAGGATTCTGGCTTTTAACTAACCGCATTTTCAAATGTCGATCACACTGGATTCCTTGATACACGTAAAAGTACTTCTGGAGGAATACAGTTCCTAGGTGATAAGTTAGTCAGTTGGATGTCAAACAAGCAGGACTGCACTGCAATGTCATCAGCAGAAGCAGAGTACGTGGCGTTATCTGCAAGTTGTGCTCAAGTAATGTGGATGAGGACACGGCTTAAGGATTATGGCTTTGATTACAACAAAATACCATTGTACTGGGACTCTCAGTCATCTACAACAATCTCATGCAACCCCGTGCAGCACTCCCATACCAAGCACATTCATACCCGATACCACTTTATCAAGGAACATGTTGAACGTGGTATAACTGAATTGTACTTTGTCAGAACTGAATACCAATTAGCTGACATGTTTACTAAAGCCTTACCTGAAGATAGGTTTCAGTATCTCGTCAGACAAATTGGTATGAGATGTTTGACTCCAGCAGAACTGGAGGTTCTTGCAAATGAATCTGCGTGATATTTCATCAAACTATAAATATTTTTGAAGAAAAGAAAAATTACAAAAATATAAAACCTATAAAACCAAATACAAAAATATAAAATTTCAAAAAGCAAATACAAAATTAAAAAATCAAAAATTCCAAAAAGAACCTTCTCGACATGTCTCTTGGAATCGATAACATTTACGTACCTAGAAATGACGATTAATATTGTCACGGGTATGTAAATGAAGTTCGAGCAAGAATTCAAATTCTTTCAAAACATGTCATTTCTAATTTTCTTAATGGCTTATGTGCAAATCAGTACATAACCCGGACTTCAAATAAAAGAAAGTTTATCTATAAAGATAACTTATCCTAACAACGAGAAAATCAAATTTTCTCGGTCTTTTCTTACAAGACATTTAAAGTTTTGAGCTCAAGAAAAAGGATAGTGTACGCATAAGTGCACTTACCCTTAGAGTTAGAAGAGAAGTCTTCTAAATGTTTTTCAAAGCATTGAACACAATTTTTCAAGAATTTCTCAATGACAATTCAAAATTTTTCAAAATTGTGTGTTCAACACTCCATCTCTCACAAAGTTTTAAAAGAAGATAATATTACAATTGGTTTCATTTTTGAGGGGGAGTTTTTCAAAAAGCAAAGTTTTAATGATTTTGGATACATCATCTCACGACAATTCTTATGTATTCAAAACATTATAAAAAGTATTAATAACAACTCAGTAATAATAATGACTACTCAATAGATTGTATGTTATAAGATAACCTAGTGTCTGAGCACAATTTTTCAAGATTTCTTTAATGACATTCATAATCTCTCAAAATTATGTGCTCAACACCGTCTCACCTTTATTTTTATACTCTTTTTACAACTTAGTATCATTTTCTTTGGTGTCAAATATATGTAAAATTGAGGAGGAGCAAGAAAAAAAGTTCCACATAATTCATGCTGAAACATTTTTCTCCCCATAGAATTTTCATGACAAATTTTACTCACTTGGTATTTCAAAGACTAAGTGAATTAGTATTTAAAATAAAGAGAGAAATGTAGTTAAAATGTGATCTAGAAAATAATAAGTGATCTAAAAGACTCAAAGTGCTTTATACTCTTACCCACATGTGCGAAACACGCTCGTTCATCAATGCACGTGTGAAGGGAGAGTTTTTCCAAAAGATGAAACTTTCAAAGTGTTAAACATTTTGATATTCTATCAAACACTTTGATTGATTTTTCAATGGTTTTATGGCGAAGATCAAATACACAACAACATCTTAATTCATGACGATTCTGAAGTCATAAAGTGGTTAGGTTAGGTATTAGTCCTATGATCCAACCAGAACCAGAGGGATCTACCCAAGGACACCTCATAGTTAGAAATAGCAGTCCTTAGGTATGATTGGAGATGAATTAGAATAAAGGAATAATGCTGACTAAGATTGAGCTAATACTAGAACAATCACAACAAGGTATTAATAATGACGTCTTGGTAAGCATTGAAGGGGTTGAAGAATGAAAAAGAAAGGTAAGGATAAAGGGTGTAAGAAAGAAGACCTCCATACACTTTATGCAGAAACCGGGTCAATATATATGCTATCAGTTTTCACAAAGATGAATTCTGGTATTGAAGACAAGACGTTATGGACCCAGTGATGCAATGCACAACCCTTCCCAACCATTCGAGTTTCTCTCAAAAGAGACTTGTCTCATTTGTCAAGGAGATACACATGACTACTATTGACTTTCTCACTCCGAGTTAGTTAATATTGAAAAGATGGCAGTCTGCTTCAGCCTCCGAGTACTAAAACCAAAATGCACTAATCGAGTCTAGAGCCAAGAGATCAATAAATAAATCTCATTAGGATACATTCCATGACAAACACTTGTTGAACACCATTAAGTTCACAAGTTGTTAACAAGATTCCTACGCATTATCCTTGTGATTCTGCCAGAACATCTAAGTGATACTATTTAGTATTCACAGTGACGATGGAAATCCTTCCAAAGCCATCATCAAACAAGCTCTGCGGTAGGTGACTTGCGAGATTCTATATGAATCAAGCTTGTGTCAACTGGATATCAATTTGGTCCAGTAAATGAATTGACGATCTAATCAGAAAGATAGTAACTATCTGATTAACTCATATCGTGCTGTCTGCTTTAAGACGTTCTGATATTGAGAACAAGCAAGCATGGTGAATCTAATACATCTGTGTTAGAAGATCTTACGCTTTAAGCTGGAAACCCTGTCAAGGAGATTCTTCTAAATTGAATCTACCTGATCACAGGTCGGTCCTCACGGAACCGGAGGTTAAAGCAACCATACTCAGACGAATGGCAAAGCCATATTCGTCCATATCTGTTGTTAATCACTAACTTTAAAATGCAGGTACAAATGACGGTGTTGCAGTCTCATTCCAGCAGAGTCAATTTCATCCCCACATGCTCATGCTCATGCTCAAGCCACAAAGACATACTATAAGCATCAAGATTCAAGAATCAAGAAAGCTAAAGTTCAAACAAAAAACAAAGACTTTCATAAACTCTGATATTCAAATATCTTCCTTAAAGATATCAAGATTATCAAGACAAGGATTGTCAAGGGAGATTGTTAGCATGCTTTCAAGATGATGCATAGTATGAGCATATTGGTCAAGACACAGGATCGCAAGATGGAAAAGATGACAAGACATACAAGGAAAAGATTTAAAGATCTTGAAACAAAAGACAAAGTCAGAAGACAATGACAAAGGCTCAAGATAAAATATCACAAAGCATGAAGGAACAAGACTACAACAAAGATAAAGACTAAGAACAAGACTCAAGAACTCAACAACAAAGCAATCTCAAGAATCCAAGATCATCTATCAGAAACCAAGCTTCGGGGGAGATTGTTAGCCTCAAAATATTGAGTCAGAAACGGAAGCTCGATCTTTGGACATGGAAGTTCGGTCTTTATCCGCAATACATTGTAATAGGCTAGATGTGGGAATTGGGCTCGTTAGTTAATCTAATATTGTATGTGTATCGGGTTAAAGCCTAAAGTAATCCCGAGCCCGGCCCAAGATCAACTACCACACGGCCCAAGAAGCCTTACCAAGGCCGGCCCTTGTGTGGGTATAAATACCCCTTCTTCGCACATGGAGAAGGGTTGGTTGTTCATTTGTTTGCTTGTAAAACACATAGTGCAATCCACCACTCTTTCTTTTCTCTCTACTTTCTCTCTTTACAATTCTTCCATTTTTCCTTCTTTGATTCTTAAGTGGAAATTATATCATAAGCTCCTAACAAGATAATATTCAATTTATAATTTCTTCCTCCTTCACTCCTATCACCTTGAATTGTCAATACTTCATCTCCATAGGAGACACGAACGATCTTCTCGTCACAAACAATCATGGCGTGTGACAACCGTCAAGCTCAAGTTAACAACCATTAGCGTTGTTATAACGTCAATGACTAAATTTACTTGTGTAAATTATTTTGTGATTGTCGGGTCAATTTAAGCTTAAATTTTTTATTTAACCTCGATTACGAGCGTGCCTTCGACCAACGATCTATATTTTTTAGGTTATTATTTAACCTCGTACATTTACTATATATTTTTATTTTGGCATAAATTTATTTTTACGGATAACCGGATAGGTTATTCCGTAAACGTCGTAAAATGTACATTAAATGTGAACCCGGATTTAGACTAAATATTAGTCTACATGCCCTGTGTATTTTTATTATTTTACATATGTACTTCATATGTTGTAATTTTATTTTTAACATTTACGTTTATCTTTCGTGTTCGCGTCTAAACTCTTACAATACCCTACATTTTTACTTATTAACCTTAATAATACCCACCCAAAACAAAATTTAACATAAAAATTAAATTATCTTGCCCCTTTTCCCTTGATTATACACGTCCTAATTTAGCCTACATATGATAAGTGTCAACTTGGTAGGACACTTGTCCTACAACTTTGCATGTGTTACATGAAATTGTCCTCCTACCTCATATCTCATAGTTAGCATACCATCTCTTCTTCCGATTCCTCTTGGTGCTCTCTCTTTTTCCGCCATATATCCACCACCATAAGTCACCATTCATCAAAATTTTACTAGTTTCAATGATCAAAGGTTGAAGGCTATCAAAGGTTCTTAGTTAAAATCTCATCTATTGATAGAAATAATGCCTAAAAACGTTATTAATATTTTTCGACCTCTTTATGTTTTGATAATCACAAAATGTAAAAACATCAAATATAAAATTAAACACAAACAAGTAATTAGTAGTAAATTTTTATTTCGAAAATTTAATCACTTAAAAATATGAATAAACATATGTTTAATGCATTTCATGATCAAAGAAATTTTTATTCAACCTCGCATTTTTTATAAAAATGTCACAAACATTTTTATATCTTTTACAAAACATTTTTAGAAATGTTTAATTCAAATAAATATTTTGAATTCAAATTTTCTACCTAAAAACGGCTAGAAATGTTCCAGAAAACACCTCCCCAGAAAAGACAAAAAAGAGAGCGTCGGAGGCTGGGTAGCCCCCTTAATTATAAGGGTGGTCCCCTTAATTATTAAGGAGATTGGCACCCTATTTAAGGGGACCACCCAGACAAATTGTCAGACCAGTTTGCCTATAAATACTGGACTATTCCCCACTGATTTTCTCACCTTTTGCACACACTTTCTTTCTGTTCTAAATCAGTTTATACTCTCCTTTCATTCCTTTGATCATTTAATCATAAAGCTTTGTTTCCAAGTGATCCAAGCTTAATTTCTCAAGTGCAAGAGAAGAATACTTCTTATCATCAAGTCAATAAGTGTTATAGTTTAGTTGGTATTATAGTGAAGTTGTGTTAGATCTTGTAAATCATTTGTGCATATTGTGAAGGTGTGTATTGTAGTTGTGCATAATAGTACGATTATGGTGATCATTGTATATATAGTTAGATCGGGGTGATCTTTGTAAGTGGTGTTAGATTGGTGTGATCGTAGTAGTGTCTAGGCATAGTAAAGTTGTGAAGCGTAGTGAAGTTGTGAAGCGAAGTGAAGTAGTGAAGCGAATAGAAGTCGTGAAGTGAAGCAAAATTGTGAGTTGTTGTAAAGTGGTATGATTAGCATACAAGAGTTGTAATAGATTGGTTCTAGCTAGGATTTTAACTCGACATTTCGCTTAGTGTCAGAAATTTGTGTAAGCAAAGTTGTGTACGGTTTTCTCCGCCTAAAGGGAGTTTGTTGACATAGTGAAGAGAACTCTCGAGTTTGGTGCTCGGGGAGTGAAGTAGGGCGAAGAGGTGCTTCGTTACTGAACCACTATAAATCTTTGTGCTGTGGTTTGATCTTTCTAACTCTTATATCTTGTCTTTCATATTTACTTGTCATTTTCTTACTTACTTGTATTGTTTATATTGTGCACATATTGAGATCACACAAAGTCGAAACTAAATTTTTATAAACAAGCATAACATTAATTTAAAAAGCGGTAAACTATTCAACCCCTCTTCTAGTTTTCCACAATTGGTATCAGAGCCACGTCTAACAAGATTTTTAAAATAAACTGTATTTTAAAACTTGAATCGATCTATGGAATCGGAAAAATATTTAGAAGGGCAATCTATGCAAAGACCATCACTATTTGAAAGTGATAGATTTATTTATTGGAAAAATAGATTCGAAACTTATGTGAAATCCAAAGATCTAGATTTTTGGCATGTTATTACCTATGGTGATTTTTCTCCTATTTAAAATAATCCCAAAACTATAAAGGATAAAATTATACCTTTTGATAAACAAAACGATGATCTTAAAAAGAAACTTGCTAAAAATAATGAACCTAAAATGGTGATTTATAACGCTTTACCACGTAAAGAATATGAGAGAATTTTTATGTGTAAAACCGCCAAAGAAATTTGGGATACTTTATTAATCACTTACCAAGGTAATAATCAAGTCAAGATAATAAAATAGATCTTCTTGTTCAACAATATGAACAATTTACGATTCCAAAATAGGAATCGATAGATAATGCTTTTGCTAGATTTAACACTATTATTACTAGCCTAAAAGCACTTGATGCAGGTTTTTCTAGCAAGAATTATGTTAGGAAATATCTTAGGGCATTTCATCCTAAATGGCGCGCAAAGGTTACGGATATTGAAGAATCAAAAGATTTAACATCTCTATCACTTGATGAACTTATTGGAAACTTGAAAGTTTATGAAGTAATAATTAAGAAAGATTCCGAAATGGTCAAAGGCAAAAGAGAACAAAATAGATCGCTTGCCTTGAAAGCCAAAATGGAATCAAGTAATGAAGATAGTTCGACTTCTGATAGTGAAGACCAAGAATACGCCATGGCCGTGAGAGACTTCAAGAAACTTTTCAAAAGACGAGGAAGATTCATAAGAAAACCACATGATGAAAGAAAGTCATCCCAAAAAAGTATAGACGACAAAAATGGTAAAGGCGACATAAAATGTTTTAAATGTGGAGATCCAAATCATCTCATCGGAGAGTGTCCAAAACTATCAAGAAACTACAATTAAAGAGCCTTCGTTGGAGGATCATAGAGTGATAACGACGAAGATGAAGAAGAAAGAACAAAGGACGAAAAATGTCTTATGGCTAAAGCATCTAGTGAGGTACTTTCCGAAACCGAATTCTTTAGTGATGATCATTCATCGTTAGATGAAAAAGACTTAGATATTGAATATAATCGACTATGAAAAGTAGGTCTAAAAGTCATGGCTAAAAATAAATCACTAAAACAAATTAAAAATGAGTTAGAAAATGAAATACTCGAACTAAAAAATAAACTATCTAAATTAGAAAATGGTAAAGAGGCAAATGAAGAATGCAAAATTTGTCAAGACCTCAAGTTTGAAAATGAAAAGCTTAAGGAGGAAGGTTCTAAGCTAAATCAATTTAATAATAGTAGTCACTCGCTTAAGAAAATAATAAGTTTTCAAAAACCATCCGGAGATAAATCCAGTTTAGGATTTAATTTTACCAAAGGATCAACTAGTGAGTCTAAACAAATAAATTTTGTAAAGTCACAAGAGGTTGAGTCTAAAGAAAAAGTAGTAGAATTAAATTCAATCCCAAGACTAAAATTTATGCTTATAAACAATACTAAATACCCATTGCAAGCGACGATGAAGTAAAACATTTTTATAAACCTTCTTTAAAACCCGAAGTTAGATTAATAAGCCTAAAACAAGATCTAAGACTCCTCCTCCAAAAAGAACTAATAACTCTCACCCTCGGTCTAAAACACTACAACCTAGGAGAGATCAAGGTAGACAAAACTACCCTAATAATAATCATTCAATGTGGAATTATTCACAACAACTAAACTTCCCTCCGTGGGGAATATGTCCACCTTATATATATCCGAATCAAATGCAACATATGCAAAACATGTTCGGGACTAACAATTTTGGACCCATGAGAAATTGGGGACCAAGTGGTTGAGTCGTTACATTAGTTTAGTGGAGTAGTTCATTAACATTTCTTGGAATCCAACGAGTGAATACATTCTTAAAATCTTACGACGGATTTACCAAATGATTTCTACTTCAACGCTTACTTACTTGAAGATGTTGAAGAAAACACATCATAGGTAAAGGTATGTCTTCTTTCCAAACTCCTTAGAATTTAGATTATGTGTTAAATGCTAAATGATTATATATTTTCCTGTTACATAAAGTATATGCTAATCAAATAAGTTATAGTTAATAGAATATAATTTAAGCTTGGAATAGTGTAGTCAATAGAAATGCCATTTGTTGGTTTTCTAGAATTAAAAGAGTTTGTTCATTATGAACTCATCTCTCACATAGTTGAATTAGGATTCTCTACGTACCTCCATAAAATGGAAATCTTCTATATCCACTAATAGCAAACTCACGTAGATGAAGAAAAGTGAGTTAGTGGAAAATTATTAACATAAAAGTAGGATTAGTTTTTCATCTTACGCCGGAAAGGCATGACATAAAATACTATGGATGAAACAAACTCCCTTCGACTACGACGTCCACCTCGTCTACACGTCTACAATAAACTACGTCTATCAAAATCTTCTCATCAAGCTTTAACTCCATTCTATTATTCTATCGTCACATATTTATCATTTTTAAAATATTACAAATCATGATAATTAATTATTTCATCTGAAGTAATTGATTTATTTAATTGACTAGAAGTTGATTGAAAACATCTCTAAATCCTCGTTAAATCTTCTCTCGGCTTGATAACTTGATTATTTCATCTGAAGTAACTAAAGCATTTTTAATTAACAAAAGGTTAATTAAAATGTCGATTAAATTTTGTCAATCATCTCTAAACCACCTCTCGATCCAAAAGTCTTGACAACTTAATTATTTCATTGGAAATTATTTAAGTTTACTTAACTTAACAAAAAGTTAAATTAAAATTGTCAAGTATTTTTCTCTCGCCTTCAACTTCATTATTTCGACGACTAGATTATCTAAAATGATATTGCTAGTAGCTCTCAACGTATTTTGATAATTGTACATTTACAAAACTAGTCAAAATCGAAAAATAATTTTTTTCTCAGATAGATGGCCCCCTTAAAATTAAGGGGACCGGCTGCGTTAAGGTGTGCGGCCCCCTTAATTTTAAGGGGACGAGCCTATTAAAATTGCCAAACAGCCCATTTCTTTCGTAAAACCCAATTCCAAACACCCATTCTAGCTCTTGTTTTTCCTGCTGCTGTGTGACAAAAACCAACACCTAAAACCATCAAAATTCAAACATTCAAACACTCATTCGACCGAAATTCGCAAGCGGCAAACACCAATAACAAGACAATCCTCTATTGTAAGATTTCTTACACTTTTCTTTTTTAATTTCATCCAATTTTGCTCTCAATCAAAATTGGGTAATTTTCATAAATTCTATATTCTTTTATGATTAAGTCTAAGAAATCCATAACTATAATGATTCCCGTAGTCATAGGATTTCAAAATGGCCAATAGGATTAAGTCACTAATGCGTTTGGATTTCAAAAATTTATATACATTCTTTTTCGAAATTTTTTTAGGAAATTTTAAAACAAAAATTCTATACATTGTTGATTCATGCCAAAAACACGTTAAAATAATTATACATTGTCTTTCGAAACATACATTCCTAAAGGCATATTTTTCGAATCAATGGATAAAGTTTTATAAAAATGTTACAAATATTTTTATATCTTTTACAAAACATTTTTAGATTTAAAGGAAATGTTTTATTCAAATAAATATTTTGAATTTAAATTTTCTACCTAAAAACGGCTAGAAATGTTTCAGAAAACACCTTCCCCAGAAAAAACAAAAAAGGGAGTGTCTGAGGCTGGGCGGCCCCCTTATTTATAAAGGCAGCCCCCTTAATAATTAAGGGGACCGACACCCTATTTAAATGGACGGCCCTGACAAAATATCAAACCAGTTTGCCTATAAATACTAGACTATTCCCCACTGATTTTCTAACCTTTTTCAAACACTTTCTTTCTGTTCTAAATCAGTTTATACTCTCCTTTTTTTTCTTTTGATAATTTAATCATAAAGCTTTGTTTCCAAGTGATCCAAGCTTAATTCCTCAAGTGCAAGAGAAGAATACTTCTTATCATCAAGTCAAGAAGTGTTATAGTTTAGTTGGTATTATAGTGAAGTTGTGTTAGATCATGTAAATCATTTGCGCATATTGTGAAGGTGTGTATTGTAGTTGTGTATAATAGTTAAATTGTGGTGATCATTATATGTATAGTTAGATCGGGGTGATCTTTGTAAGTAGTGTTAGATTGATGTGATCGTAGTAGTGTCTAGGCATAGTGAAGTTGTGAAGCGTAGTGAAGTTGTGAAGCGAAGTGAAGTAGTGAAGCGAAGAGAAGTCTTGAAGTGAAGCAAAGTTGTGAGTTGTTGTAAAGTGGTGTGATTAGCATACAAGAGTTGTGATAGATTGGTTCTAGCTAGGATTAGAACTCGACATTTTGCTTAGTGTCAGAAATTGGTGTAAGTAATGTTGTGTATGGTTTCTCCGCCTAAAGGGAGTTTGTTGTCACACCCCGCCAAGGTGGAAACGCAAGGCGTAACGAGAAAGGATATCATCACAACACAATGGCGTCTATACAGAGAATTCTATATGAAATAAATAAGTAAAGCATAGACACAAAGTGTCATAACAATACCCATAAAACTAACCAAAATCCAAAAGGCGTCTTTATTGATGGAACGAAAGTTCTTGCCAATACAAAGACATGCAACAATTATCCATAATCCAAACAAGGCAAAATTCAAGACAATAAAGCAATAAATTCCATGACATCCTACGGTCTCTTTCTAGCCACTTCTCTCTATCTTATTCCCATGGTGCTCACCTAAAAATGATGCTTAAACGTCAACATAAAGTTGGTGAGAGTCATAGGTTTAAGACACACATAACAATCCTTTAAAACCAATTACTGTGATAAATAAAACATAGCATAGCAGGATATTAAACGAACTATCATACAAGCTAACATGCAACCACACCAAACCATGTTGAGACGGTCACGCTCAACATCACAAACAAGGGAACGGAACGTGTCCCACGATCCACAACAATGAGACGATCACGCTCACTATCAACAATCCACAGCAATGAGACGATCACGCTCACTACTAACAATCCATCAATGCCCTGAGACGGTCACGCTCAAGCACAACAAACAAGGGAACGGAACGTGTCCCACGATCCACAACAATAGCAAGTAGCACATAACATACAATAGTCACGTATAGCCCATGCCTCATTTAAAACACATTATCACAGTAACTAAAACATTTAAACTCATAGCATCATTTTCACCCCAAGAAAACATAAGAAAAAGGGGCTATGAAACTCACCTGATGCTTAAGCAAATTCCAAATCCTTGCACGAAACTAAACAATCAAAACAAACACGTGTTACACGCGACCAAGCCAAATGCTTATGCCCATGTAACAATCATATGATGGATGTCTAAGGTGTTTAATTACCCTCATGGGTCACCATGACACCATGCCCAACCTTAACCAACATGTTTACACACTTTTCCAAAGTCTTACAATTTACCCGAAAACGCAGAATTTTGACATCACTTTACCATTTTCTAAACCATACCTACTGAGCTTTATAAATTTTACCAAAAATCACAGGTTCAATACCATGAGTCTACTATCTCCATGATTTTTCCACTAATTTATTTCCCCTCTTAAGTGCCCCAAATAAAATCAAACTTTTAACTACTCAGTTTCGGATCTGATCGCACACTAAAAAGTTTGGACCTAAAAACCATACTTAGACTCCAAATCAGAAGCTCTCCTTTGGGGGATTTTTAATAGACACATAGAACTAAACTCCTGTAGGTTGGTCTCTCTCAAGTTGACACACGTTTGATTCGGTAGAATCGCACCAAGTCACCTATTCATAGAGCTTGTTTGATGTTGGCTCTAGCAGGATTTCCATCTTCATTGTGAAAAACCTTCGTTTCACTCGGATGTTCTGGCAATATCACAAGGATAATGCGTAGGACTCTTAGGATAGGCTTGTTTCCATAGTGTGTGGAAGACAAGAGAATTGGATATGTGTCTTAACGAGATTAATGAGTCTCTTGGCTCTTGAACTCAATAGTGCGTTTTGGTTCTAGTAATCGGAGGCTGGAGCTGACTGCCACCTGTTCAATATCAACTAACTCGGAGTGAGAAAGTCAATAGATAACGTGTTTAGTCTCCGTGAGAAATGAAACATAAATCTTTTGAAAGATTCTGAGTGGCTAGGGAGGGTTGTGCATTGCATCACTGGGTCCATGATGTCGATCTTCAATGTCAGCAATCATCTTAGTGTATTTGCAGGCATATGTATTGACCCAGTTTCTGCCTAAGTGTATGGAGGGCTTCTTTCTTTACACCCTTTATCTTTACAATTCTTTTTAATTCTTCAACCCCTTCAGTGCTTACCGAGACTTCATGACTAGAACCTTGTTGGGTTTATTCCAGTACTAGCTCCATCTCAGTCGGCACTTTTCCCTTATTCTCGCTTTTACTCCTTTTATATGTCATACCTAAGGACTTCTACACTAACTAGTGGATTGTCCCTGGGTAGATCCCTCCGGTTTTGGCTGGATCATTGGGAATAGTACCTAACCTTACCAACCTTATAACTCCAATAAAGTAAAATGCATGGTCGGTCTTTGGTACACTTTCCTTTCCCTAAAACAATGAAAATTTCAATTAAAGTACTTATGTTATAAATATCAAGGTTTGTTCCTCGATCGTTTTTGATTTTTTTTCAGAACGCTCCCCTCAAAATGTGCTTCGGTATTCGAAATTGTTTAGCACGTTTGGGCGGAGTATATGAGTTCTAATAATCACGGTTATTATTATACACATATTTTAATCACATTTTCTCCCCTTATCAAAAATTTTAAACCCTTTGACATTTTGGATATCAATTGATTTAAATATGTTAAAATTTGGGAGAAAAGTGTGGCCTTAATTCGCAAGTCGTGTAAGAAACATATAACTGCTCCCCCTCAATCGTTTGAGGGTTAATAAATTACTCCTACAACTTAATTCATCAAAAAGATAAACTACTTACTAATTTTAAAGGTACTATTATTCACATTAAGAAAAAATTGACCTTTTTTATTGTAACCGACGATTTCGTCACGTTGTTTGTTGATCAGATGTAGTCAATATCTCTTATTCTTCCTCCAACAAAGCTTTCTAGACTTCGAAAGATCCTCCTGATCTGTAGTCTTTTCTCGATTGCAGTGATGAAGTCTTTGCTTCTTCTCTTGTCATCCTCTGACCACTTCCTAGTCTCCATGCCCTTATTGTACTCGAACAGATGAAAGTCTTTAACCATGTGGTCCAGTTTTTCCATTACTCTTGTCAACGTCCCATCACTAAACTTGTGTAGCTCATTCAGCCTCATCAACTTTCTTTGATCATTTCTGTCTCTGTAGACAACGGCTCTTGGCTTAGGGACAATCGTATAATCTTCTTTGAAGTAATAGTCGGCTGCATCCCAATTTGGACGTTCAAGGTTGATCTTTGTTTGATAACTTTCAATCCCGAGCTGCAAGTCTCCTACACGATTCCTGATTACCAGGTTTCTTATCCACATGTTGACTGCTGTGTGAAGACTAGTCTTGTCTGTCTTGGGCAGATGGTTGAGCTTTTCTTGAATATGAGTGAACAGATCTTCAAAAATCATTTGATGGAAGTTTTTTGAAATACTTTACGAGATCTTGTACTCTGGTATCAGCTCGGCGTAGAATTATCTCTCTTAGGTAGTTGTATCCGTATTTTTCAAACACCTTGACACTGATCACACTAAGAATTCGCATCTGCGATCTGACTGCTTCACGATCAGAGGGCTCACTGTGTTTGTTGATGTAGAATTCCTTTCTCCTAAACCACCAGTGAGTGATGCCATAGACCGCACTGATGTCATATTCGCGTTCACTTTCAACCCAACAAAGATGGAACCTAATTCTTCAAAGGCCAAAGTTTAGGTTTACGCGCGGCATTGAGCCTTGGATTGTATTAAGGCAATATTTCGCTCTTTGTCACCCTGTCAGAAGATAATCCAGATCCTTATTGAAAGAAGAATTGTGGTTGAATAGTTACTTGACCTGTGGTCTCCTAAGGGCAGTGGTTCATATATATTTCGCAGAATTTGATGACCCTCAGAATTACAAATCAACCTTATTCGTCAGCAGCTTATGGCATTCATCCATTCTTTGATATTGAAGATAGGACGCTTTCTTATGAAAGGCTTTGACAGGTGAAGCTGGACCTTATAAATTCAGCTTTGCAAGATCTTCTTCTTTCCTGTTCGTCTGCAGATACCATTGTGAATGATCCTAATAATCATACGTCTTCCTTTGAAGCTTGTCTCGCATGGAACTTGATACGTTGTGGCGTATGTATTTGCCTAGTTATTCTCTGGTTCGGGAAATCATTCGGGGAATTGGTTTATTTCCGGTTCAGGTGTGGTTGGTCTCTCGCTTCAGGAAAAATTTCTAGTTTTGGCTTAAAACCATGTAGTGGTCGAACACCTTAGGAATGTTAGACGTCTATCAGTGTCCTCCAGTATGAGACATGCCTTTTCATCTGCATTAGAATGTACATTGACGATTGTTCAGAATGTTTGATTCGGGGTCGATCTGTGCATCGAAGAGTCAATACAGCATCTCTTGTGTCAGTGATTTGCCATCAGTTGAGGTAAGAGCTGTGTTGTTTGGGATGCAGATGCCTTCAGGACTCCCGTGGTTTCTTTGAACTTTGGTCTTCATCTTTCGGAAGAGGTTGAGTGACCCAGAGCGGCAGAATTGGGTCTTCTTCTCTTGTGACCTACCCTCGGTTTGATCCAGCTGAAGGCCTTCTCATCATCTTCATCTTCATCATCTATCACTATCATGCTTTCTCTTGTTGGTCTTTAAACCTTGCTGCCAACTTCCTTATCCATGGCTTCTTCAAAAATATTGCTATTATGCTTCCATAAGAGCATGGTATAGGATGGTGGTTGGCAGGGTTTATGTTTGCAGTCCTTGTTCTTATTCAACGTGTTTTGAAGAGAGCACTCTTTAGATCAAATTTTTAAAGAGCAACTTTATCTGTTTGACCTGAGTGAAGTAAGATGACTCTTGGTTATACTCACCTTGTTCACTTATGTTTTGATAATTCTTTTAGGGACTCTTTTCAGATTCTTGATTCTTGACAGACTCTGGGCCAGGCAGCTCAGAGTATTTTTTGATTAAATCTGCAGTGTGTCGTTCAAGAGACCTAAGGAGAGCATCATCAAGTTTTGTTCCTAGATATTTATCAACAACCGTAGGAACTTGGGATTTAATTGAAGCCAAAACATCAGCAGAGTGATCAGTCTTCTTTATTTCAGACATCTCTTGCTCCAATCTTGCCACTCTTAGCTGAAGGGCGATGAATGGAGTGATCTCTGGGAGAGATGTGGTGATTGTTGTAGCTTCTGTGTTGATTGGAGGAGGTGTGAATTTAGGAGATGAGAACTCAGTGACGGGAGCGATCACTGGAGGATTTGTCGTTACGGTTTGATGATTTGGATCAGGTATGGTGGAATCAGACTCATCCACAACTTTAGATTTCTCCTGATCATCTTCGGTTGGTTTGTCATAAAGAAATTGATCCCCAAAGTTATCAGTGTCTTCGAGATTTTTCATGGAAGACATAGAACCAGAATGACTTTCTGGATTATCTTCGATGACACGTTCATCTGTTATGAGCTTCAGGTTTTCATGAACCTTTGCGTGGTCTATAGCGGGAATTCATCATCCATGTGCTCAAGGTTTGGTCAGCAGAGGACACATGTAATTTTTCTAGAGTTTGATACAGTTGTCTTCTGCATGGCTTTCAGGGGTCTGTTCAGCCAGAGCCTCATGTGCTTTTTCGGGGTCTGATCCGCCTGGAAAACCTTGTGTACTAAAAGGTATGCTTACCTACTGATGTTACTCTAGACGAACTCTATTCACCTTGACTTTGTTACCTTTAGGAGCAGCGGCTTCTGTGTTTCACTTTTAGTTCTTTCTGAATCAGACGTTGATGAAGATTCATGGATCACTTTCTCTGATGTGTCATCATCAGGTTGAGAAGAGGGTCCAGTTGTCGAATCATGAGGAGTTTGATCACGCCTAACAAGGATAAACTTATCAGTAGTTCTTTTCTTCTTTGACAGATCGATCAGGGAATGAGCTACTTGTTCTTTAGTTACAACGGCCTTTCCCTTGCCTACTACTTCATGCAGTTTGGAAGTTGTTTCTGATACTGGGTCCCTGATCGTTACTCCTCCAACAGGTGCCCGACCTTGTGGCAGAAAGGCTGGATCCAAGCTAAGCTTAATAGCTCGTTCCAAGTCAGCATCATCACCTTCTCCTTCTCCCTTTTCTTGATGTGCTTCCAAACTCATCTTCTTAGCTAGTTCGAGATCAGGATCATTACCTTCTTCTTGAGGAATAGATTCTTGTTGAGCTTCATCATCTTCGTCAACAAGTTGGAAAGTGGGCTTTCCCTTTCTAACTTTCTGTGGAAGCTTACGCTTGGAAGGTTTCTTTGTCGGAGGAGGAGCTGGCTTGGATTGTTTGACTGGTGTGGTGGTTGTGTGCTTTTTGGGTGTAGCACGCTTTGTTGCAGGTTGCACGCTTGCACTTTCTTGAGGGGTTTTCTTTGTATTCTCAGCAACCATTTCCAGATACTTGGGATAATAAGAGGATTGTTGAATGGCTTCAGTTATCAGGGGATCGGGAATTGCCATTCCAAACACTTCAACTGACTCACCTTTAGGGACAAACTTGAGATTTCCTAAAATAAAATCATCTCCAGTATGATGAACAGCCGATTCAGGACGTCGATGGATGTTGTTATTGCTTGCCAAGTAGTATATTATCACCTTGGAAAACCGTCCATAAGGGATGAGGAGAGGAGTTACTTTCTTCTTTGGGTTCTTCAGACTGGCTTTGTGGCTTGCTTTGTGTGAGAAAAATGTCTGGATCCCTTGAGTAAACTCTTCCCATATTTAAAATCTTCTTGAGATTAGCACAAGTTTTCATTTACTAATGATTCAAGTCTAGCATGTTTAAAGTCTACGTGAGACTAGCACAAACTATCATCATTAATTGCTAAGGGAGAAAGCTAGAACTCTACACGTTCGATCGGGTCAAAAATTACTTCTTATTCTTACCAACGGAAAACCTACATTTGTGTCTTAACATTTTTTTTTTACTTTTTTTTATTTATTTATATATTTATGACTTTAAAATTTAAAATTTTTGCTATTTTTGTGGGAATACGGGTACGTGAGAACAAACAATAAGCAAGCAACATCAAATCGATAGATTCCCTTCCCCAAACTAAAACAAAACATTGTCCTCAATGTTTAAAGTCGGGTCTCTACGAAAATATAAGCCGTTTATGAAGTATGCAAAGATAAACGTTAATCGATAAGACGAAAGGATAATGGATCTCCCCAAACTAATTTCACACAAAGGATGAGAAGCTCGAGTAGAACGGGATAAATTAACCGGACACGAGAGGCTTCAAAGAATTTGTTGGGTCGATCCTACAAAAATCACAATAAACAAGCAACAAACATCGAGAAATCGGAAAGAGAACAAGCCTCTCTCAACACAACACATTAGATAAGAAAATAGAAAGAAAATAGAAAGGATAAGCATGGGGTAAACTCCCACGAAGCGGCTTGTTTTTGTTCACCGAGTCGCAAGCTCGACTCGATCCCTGAATTTAGTTGTCCTTATGGAGAGCAATTATGGAAGAAAGACACTTCCATAAAAAGGCCAACGGTTTTAAAAAATGAAATGTGATGATGCCGGGATCAAAAATGAGATCTTCACTCCCGGTGGAGCAAGATAAAGGAGAAACCTCAGGGTAAGTGAGAAATGGTAGAAATGTACGGATGGTAAATGTGAAGGATTCGTCCTCTTCAACATTTGAAACAACTATATCTTCACCTTATCCTGGTTCAAAAGATTCATCATTATAAAGCATATCAAGACAAACATCCGGTGGTTCTGGAGGAGGTCGAGGCAATGACGGATTATCAAAATGAAATGACTCATATTCGGGAAGAGAGTAATTAGCATGAGTAGTGGTACTGCCATTTCTCGTCTCTTCTGTATGATCGCTAAAAGACTCGAATTCGGGTAAGGAATTATCCGAAAAAGAAAGAGAAGTTTCGGATGAATCACTATCCACGATGGGAATAGGTTTGTCTTTCAAAGATTCGATATTAGAAATAAGACGACTAACATTCAGCAATTTTTCACGAAGGATAACGTCTTGGATTTGAAGAATGTCATCTAAATCAAATTCTTTCTCTTCTTTTTCGACATCATTCACCTCCTCTAAGCTAACGTACTCGACGTCTTCAAAATCATCGTCATCACTTGAAGTATCATCATTTGAATCAAATTTGGCTTCAACAATTCCCGGTGGAATTGGAGCAATACGAGTAAATTCACCGGCGAACTCCTCGAGAATAGGGTCAACCTTAGAAGAATAAACAATCGAAGTATCACGGTTAATCAAGGATTCCAAAAGATCGGACTCAACATTAACACAATTATTATCACAATTAAGCACATCACTCGTATTGTTAGAAATACCCTCGAACTCACTTGGGATTGGGACAAGGTTCTCAACATTAGACTTTATTACTTCGTCCGATTCCGTTGCCAGAATAGTGCTAAGAGGCTCATCCCCCATTATGAGAGAGTTCTCGGACTCCTCAATTGGTATGTCTGGTGTGATTGCTAAAGGAATAAAATCATCCTCGTCATCACAAGTAACAGAAAGCATGTAACGACAGGCAGCAGCATACTTTTCTTCTTCGTAAGCTTTCTCCTTTTTTCGAACTTCGCTTCCCCATATATTAAAATCTTGCTTAAGTTTTCGAATTCTAATCTCACAATCTTTCTCATACTCTTCATCAATCTCCTCTCCTCGAAATCTTTTATAACCCAAATCATTTATTATTTCCTTAATTTTGTAATCAACCAATTGCTCCTCATGCCTCATTTCCTCGATACTCATATTCTCTATTTTCTTTCTTCGGTCTCTTGTTATTTCTTCAAGTTTTTCTTCCATTTTATTAAGGACTTGTAGAATTCCTTGATGATTGACGGAGTCTTGTGGGGGTTGTGGTTGGTCAAAACCGGAAGAATTAGGATAATAGCAAGAATTTTGCTCACAATAATCTTCATTCATTGGTTGACATTGAAAAGTTTCATGAGGACCCCCGCAATTTGCACAACAAAGATATTGTTGAGAATGACTATGAGAATTTTGGGGAAAATAATTATCACTAAAGTTTTGATTGTAACACGGCCCCTGTTCATAGACAAACGGGAACTGTGGTGAACAATCATAACCATAATGAGCATTATTTCCACATAACTCACACAAGTAAGTCTCAATTTGGAGTTGTGGAGGTAGGTTGAAAACGTTAGGAGGATCATCAAGGTTAGGCTTTGAAACATGAGGTAATGAAAAGCATAACGGATCTAAACTTGGGAGAGTTTGTGGAAGTTTAATGGTTTGATTGCATGGCTCTGGTTTAGAAATGATCGGATCTTTTGGTGGACAATTATAACCGAAATGAGCACCTTTACCACAAGATTTACAAATGCATTGTCGACAGAAAATTCCATCTAATGAATCTCCGCACTCGTAACAACAATTATGGTCAATTTGCGGAGGATCTTGCGAAGACTTTACACCGGGGTCTTGATTGACAACGAATGGCTCTCGAATAGCATTAACAACGTTGGTATTGTCATCGGATGATTCGGAAGTATCTTTGAAAGTCTTTGAAAATTCCATTTTCAACACAATACGCAAGCAAATCTTCATCAAATTTCTTTCGTAAAAATGCACATCCATGACAACTCGGACCATCAACCGGGGTTCCACATCTTGCACAACACGGAAAAGAATCAGGTTCGATAACAAGGATCTTATCATTAAGATTCCCTATCGAACAACAATCTTTAGTGTACAAACTTCCACAAGTCGAACATTCTTTGATTGCGTAAAGGGATTTTGAACGATGAGACGCCATAAGAATTAAACAACATAGAGGATTAAGAAGAAAAGAATTAAACGAATAAGAAGATAAAGAAGATTATTTTTAGGTTTTGAAAATAATACATAAGGAAAATTTTTTTTTTTTTTTTTTTAGCAATGAATTTTAAACGATTACACGAAAGAGACTTAAACCAAATAATCAACTACTTCACGGTAGCTCTTGAAAATTACTTCACGGTAGCTCTTGAAAAAAAAAATTTTCAAGGTGAGCCGTACTTGGGAAGAGACACAAAAGGCAAGTGGTTAAAATCTTTGATTACGAATGGTACACTTGCAAGTTTCACGCGGAAATTGAAATGATAATATCTCAATGAAGATATTATTTTGTTGTGTACTTTTACCACTGGGAATTTTTATTATCTGAATTAAGCAAATTTTTTTTTTTTTTTTGATTTTTTTTTTTTTTTTTTCTTTTACTTATACTAAAAAGAAAAGGAAAATATATTTTTTAACTTTATTAATATATTTTTATTTTTTGGATATTTTGAATTTATGACAAAAAATTAAAACTTCGAGGACGAAAGATCTTCAAACCAAAATCGACAAACACAAAACGAAGGAATCGCAGCTACAGGCATACAAGTCCCCGCAAGTTGCGGCGCCAAAAACAGGTTGAGCAGTTTATATACACGTAAAAAACTATAAAATATAATATAATCCCGAGAGTAATTTTTGAAAGATACCAATTACCTTGGATAAAATTCACCTCTCCAAAAATATATATAATATAATATAAAAATAACGTAATATTAAACCGGGTAAGTAGATCACTCGCGTTCGTTTCCTCCCCAATGACTCGTGCAATGGAAACCTCGTTTAAGTTTGGATTCTGATTTGAATAAGAAAAGAGATATTTTTGATTTAATTATACTACTAAAATTAAAGGCACAATAAAACAACTAATTAACAAATTAAACTAATTACGAAAGTAAATAAAATGCGACATTTAAGAAAACAAATGCAATTTAAATCCTAAAATTATAAACTAAATTCCCAATTCTAAATTAATGCTAAAGAAAATTTTAGGAAAATTAAAAATATTTTTTTAAAGGCTTTTTGGATTTTATATGAATTAAACACTAATTAATCTAAATTAAATCCTAAAAATAGAAATAAAAATTAAGAAAAATACTTTTTAAGCTAACTTAATCCTAAATTACTTAAAAAGATGAGAAAAACATTTTTTATCACTAATTTTTCTATTTAAAAGGTTAAAATTAAAAAACTAAAGGTTTGAAAATTAAATGTTTTAAAAAACTAAATTTGAAAATTAATTTTTAAAAATATAAAACTTAAACTAAAAATTCTATAAAAATACTTTTTATAAAGAGAAAAAATGCAGAAAATTAATTTTATTAAAAGCCCTAATTTTAAACTATTTATTAAAAACTAATTTAACTAATTAAACTAAAAACCTAATTAATTATTTATTAAAACTTATTTTTTATAAAACTTAAACTAAAATAGCCAAAACACATGGGTTGAAAATGACGAAACAGAAAGATAAGGGTAGGCGGTGTAACTTTTAAGTTTAATAAAAAACACAAAGTTTTACTAAATGACAGATGTAGTCCCTTATCCTAGGGACTTAACAGACTTAACAAACAACTAACTAAGGACAAACGATGTAATAAACTAAGGACTAACGGTGCAATTAACAAGGACTAACTATGTAATATTTAAACTAACAAAAACTTAAAATCCAGCAAGATTGGCCCCTGAAACAACTAGCAGCCAACAACCAGCATACATTTTATAAAATCAACAGCTTATCATCTAACTTTTAAGACAACTTTTATAAAAAACTTAACCACTAACTTATTTAAATAAAGCTGAATGAGCTTATCAGCTTATAAGCTCTCAGCAGCTTAATATTCTACCTAAATGAACAAAGCACATTCAAAGCACTTGACAGAAATTTAATACTTAATAAAATGTGCTTATTCAACTAATAAGCAATTCCAACAGCTTATCTACTCTCTTATGAAACCAATACCTCACAGCTTATGAAGATTGACAGAATAAGAACAAATGCAAATCAAATAAAGTGTACCTTTGCTTTCCAGCATGAACAGGAAAGAAAATAAGCTGAGTGGGGCTTATGGCTTATTCACATAAGCCCTAAATCAAACCAACAATACCTAAACTAATCCTATAAGCTGACCCTCAGCACTACACCCCTTGTTACCATAGCAGCCATCCAATTCCATGTTGGTAACAAGCCTTGATCAAATAAACTCAATAACAAACACAAACAACATGATTTCGACAGAATTTAAATGACACAATTTAATATGAAATAATCACTTTTATTAATACTGAAATAAGTTCTTACAACTTTTTAAACAAAGTTACATATCACAATGATTACAATTGAAGAAACTTAAAAAACTGAATAGAAAAGAGATACAACTACTGAAAATAAACTAAAAAAAATAAAACTACTAAAAATTATTACTCCCTTCGTGTGCTGGAATGAGGGGTATTTATACCCGAAGCCTTGAGCTCTAGCCATCTCTAGATCCTTCTATTCGCTTCAATCTTGGCCCTCCAATCTCTTCTCTCTCCTTGATCTCATATGTAAGCCGTAGGATTAGATTGTGTGACTAATCGCGTCACATCAACCAATCATTTGTACTCAAAGGGCCAGCTGGATTGGGGTGAGTGGTGATTGATAGTGATGGGTGGGTTAAGGCTTGTGAGAGGGACATTAACCCTATGGTTAATTATCGTGTGGGTGAGGTTAAGAAACTAGGGTTCATGGGTGTATTCATGTGTGTTCTTGTGTGTGAGTGAGGTAAATCGAATTTGGGGGTAAAGTGAGGTAACAGTAACTGTTAAGAGGGTATAAGTGTACCCGGGTTTGGTCGGGTTAGGGTTGGGTAGGATCGGGTTATAATTGGGTTGGGGGCTTGGCTGTGATTGGTTGAAAAGGGAACCCATGGGTTTATTTGACCCGGGTCAAGACCCGCGCTTTTTGGAAGAATGAGATAATTACATTTCTGGCCCTTGTGTTTGGCTGTTACTTATTTTCAAGCTATAGTT